>CANNZV010001915.1:33284-156564 GCA_947561585.1 Caprella mutica
CAATAAAATATGGTATCTGTGATTCCAAAATATTATTCCAATTCCAATTATTGTTTAAAAATTTTAGCAAGTGAAGATGACTGACCCTAGTCTGCTGGTCTGTTTTCTTCACTTGTTATGAATATATAATTTAGAAAGAAGAAAGGTCAAATGGACATGTCAACCAAATTTTCCTTGATACTGATTAGGAATTGATTATCATTATCATGTTTCATTATTTAAAAAAATTATATAGCTAATTTGAGAAGTCATTGACTTGTATTTCTTACCTTTTCATGTAGCTAATAAATTCATTACTAATTCTTCATCAGGTTGCATGTCGCTGAGCAGAGCACCCGTGAGATGGTGTACCATTTCCAATGCAGAGCAGAATAAGTGTGAGGCTCTCTCGCAGGCAGTTGCAGATGACTTTTACTCCTTTGCTACCACACACACGGCACTGCAATGTGTTCAGGTAAACAAAAGAACTGTCAATTCACAGTTTCTGTTAAGGGAAGTCTTTCCACCAGACGTTTTGCTAAGCTCCTCCTGCTTTTTCCACAAGAATATAAGAAAAAAACTATATAAATTGTATAATAATTATTTGTTTTAGTTGGTATCCATGATACCTGCAGGTAGCTATCAGGGATACCAACTAAATGTCCAACTCACTAAAGAGCTTTGAAGACATTTTATGTAGGAAGATATATATTTGCAAGATCTTTCAGACTATTTAATTAATTCCTATTGTTTTCATGTAATTATTTCAGACATCCTTGAGAATTATGATCATTTTCAGAGACAAATTTGAAAATAATTTTTGTAGACGAAGTCTCTTAAAAATATAATCTTTGAGACTAATTTGACACAATTTGCAGACTGGTCCCAATGTTTCACTAATTATTCTCGCAATGTTTACCTTTCAGAGGAGCAATCATGACGAGTGCATGCAATCTATGGACACGCTGGAGACTGATATCGTTTCTCTGGATGCAAACGAGATTTTCATTGCAGGCAGATATCATTCTCTTCTACCCATCCTGAAGAATGTTTATAATGGTAAATGCGCTATTCTAGGATAAAGGTTCTCTTTTAATTTTAAATAATCATAGCCTAAAGAGCTACACAGTGGTGTGACAATAGCAAGTTTCAAAAACATTTCAAATTTTGTTAGGAAATTGACAACTGAACATTTTTGTGTAATTTGTAGTTGTCTATTGTGTAGCTACTATCCCTATAATTATTTAAAATTTCTCATTCCACTAAAATAAGTTATTGAAATATTGCATTAGGAGTTCCTCCAAATTTCAGGCTATTTGGTTGAATGTTTTGTGAGTTATGGGATAACAAGATTAGCTAGCTACAAATAAATATATAAATAAATAAAATCCGATCAAATTATAACCTTCCGCAATTTTGCGAAGGTAAAAAATCGAATTATATTATCACTGCATTATATTATATCCATCTATTGTTCATCTTTGTTACACATCCCTTTCTGATTGAAAAGATTCAGGTTATTCAAACTCAATGTTGAGGGTTTTTTTTTTTGTTTCATCCATTAGAAACCAAAAACCTTCTATGTCGTGTTTAACCAACCTCTTAATATTATCAACATCCCCCTTCTTGTAGAGTTCCATAGCAACCTTAACTTCATAGAGGCTTGAAATGTTGTTTTTACCGTGGAATTTACTAATGTACGTTTTGGTTTAAGTTTTTTATATTCTTCTTATCAGGCGGTGGAGACTCGTTCCAATCTGTTGCTGTGGTGAAGAAAGGTAACCTCAGTGACTACAGATCTGTGCATGATCTGCGTGGCACCACCGCCTGCTTTCCTTCTGTAGCCTCTATGGCCGGTTGGATCATCCCTATTGCCAGGTGAGGCAGCATTTTCAACATAAATTTATATCATTATTATTATTTAAAGTAGGTCTGCTTCTTTAAATAGAAAGTAGAAGAGCCGTTAAATAAACTTTAGCTATAATAGTAGCTACATGACTTTATAGTAGTAGAAGTTAGTTGTAAGTAGGGGAAGCTACAAATTATAGAACTGTCCTCATTTTCCATCATGTAACTATATAATATAGCTAGCTACCTAGTTTTTTTCGCTATTTAGCTACCTAGTTTTTTTCGCTATTTAGCTACCTAGTTTTTTTCGCTATTTAGCTAGCTACCTAGTTTTTTTCGCTATTTAGCTAGCTACCTAGTTTTTTTCGCTATTTAGCTACCTAGTTTTTTAATTGGTATTTTTGATATCTGCAGTTGTCATGCATAGCTACAGATTAAATTAAAAGTTAAATAATTATATTATTTTTCACATGTCATGTCTGTAATTACGATAAGTCGTAGTTACGACTTATCGTACTTGACCATGGATTTTTCAATATGTATTGATGTGCTATAGGTTATAGCTACATTTTTCTTTGCATTCTTTTAAGTCACATTATCTGCTGCATACTCTTTCTTTTCTCACTTTCTTATTCAATTTTGTATCTCAGCGTTACTTCTTAGTTAAATTGCTACTTTGAATATAGCTAATCCATTAATTTTTATTCTCCTTTTCAGACTGATAGAGTTAAAGGCCATGGAAATAGTTGACTGCAACAATCACGTCAAATCGGCCGCTGCTTTCTTCAAGGGAGGCTGTTCTGTAAACATCCTAACTGACAAGCACAACCCATTAGGTAAAACCATTAGGTTTAACATATCACATTCCATTAGATATTACCTTTAGGTTTAACATACCACAATCCATTAGGTAAAACAATTTGGTTTTTAAAAACTAAAAACCATTAGGTTTATCATAAGTTCATAACACAATCCATTTGGTTTATCATACCATTTAAACTTCCTGAAACACAAAATCTTGAATTGCTTATAAATATCATACCAAATAGAAAATTCGTTACAGATAGCTATCTAAAATTTCCTCTACAGCTAAATATCTCAAAAAATCATGAAATCTCTCTTTACTTTTTATCAACTGCCTGCAAGTTATTGAATATCTCTTAGCTAATTAATAAATAAATTGTTGTTATAAAGGCAGACCCTGCTCTTAGAATGGGTCGACTTGAAGCAGAGTTGACCCCGAGCTTACTTAAATCAGTTGTAGCTACCGGAAAACTATTTTGAAAATAATTTCAAACAATTTTATTTAAGGCTACATTGAAGGAACCATACAAAATATGGTAGTAGCTAGCTACCATGCAAATGTTCTTTGATTTCTGTTAATAGAAAACCAAAAGATTGGAGTAACATTGCTTAAACCTTAAGCGTGGTCTCCCATTCTTTAAGTTTAATTTAATAACGATTTTTGACTTAAAGCGGCAGTCTGCCTGTAATAGATGAAATCAATTAAATTATATAAACTCATCCCAAAAAACCTAACCCTGTCCCCTCCCCATCAGGTGACAACACCCAGGCTCTTTGCTCAGCGTGTGGCAGTGAGTTGCCTGGTATCCACTGCACCAGTCAGGACAGTTATGCCGGCTACCGGGGAGCACTGAAGTGTCTGCTGGATAAGGGAGACGTAGCCTTCCTCAAACACACTACAGTGCCTAATGCTATTAGTGACACTATTGACCCTTTGCCCTATACGTGAGTACTGATATATATAGTCTAGAATAATTTAACGCTAAAAGTCAATAGCTAGCAGCTTTTAGATAAACAAAAGTAGCTTTTATATAGTGAAAAAGCATCTTTTAAATATTCAAAAGCATCTTTTGAATAGTCAAAACTGTCTATTATATCAATGGTCAAAACTCTTGTCTCTGTAAATAAATGGCTGAACCCCTGTGGTTCGACCTAACACAGGTTATGAACTTAAGAACCAGTCCACTGAACTAGAGGATTGTCATAAGTTCCAAACACTCTCAGTATTCGGAAAGTGGGTGTTAAGCTGTTCAGGATAGTTTAGTCAGATATTTCTGAATGCATGACTGATCAGTGACAACCACTTTTTGAGTAGCTACTGAAAGTGTCACTGATTCCTTATACGTTTTCCTACATATTTTAAAGATATTTTATTAAATCATAATTCTGATGACTCTTTTCTAATTCTTTTTTATAGGTTAAGTTACAAATTATCTGACAGTTCCAGATAGCTATGAGAAAAAATATCATAATGAGCTATTTTTGTTTAATTTGGTATCCATGATACCTTCCTCAACGATATAGCTAGCTATTAATTATTTTATTTTAAAATTGGGTACCCATGATACCTGCAGGTAGCTTGGATACCAATTGGAATAAAAATAATTATCATATCGTTTTTTCTATGCCCGGAAATTTGAGACCATGTGATAATTCATAGCTTTTTCTACATTCTATGATCTGAAGTTTTTTAATTTCCCCCTTGCAGTGAGAATGACTTTGAGCTGCTGTGTATGGATGGTCGTCGTGTACCTTTATCCGAGTCTGACAGTTGTAACTGGGGAACAGTCCCTTCTGACGCACTTGTCACTACATCGGCCAAAAGTTTGGAAGCAATCAAGCAGCTGCAGAGCTTCGTACGCACAGCAGTGGAACTATTTGGTCAGAGAGAAGCCTCTAAACCCAATAAATTCTACTTATTTGAGTCTGTTCCTAAATACGGCGCCACATACGATGGCCTCATCTCAGACGACACAATATCGATGGTGGAAGTTCCACGCTCTCTCCAGAGTTTTCAAAATTACCTTCCGGGGGATGTTCTCCAGCACATATCGACTGTACGCTCGTGTCCTGTTGCCAACATGACCATGTGCGTCACGTCAAGGATAGAGCTGGGCAAGTGCCACAGTATGAGGATGGCTCTCAGTGCTCAGCTGTTGAAGCCTGAGATGAAGTGCATGAATGCAGGATCTGCCACTGAGTGCATGAAAGCTATTAAAGAGGGATTTGCTGATGTAACTGTCTTGGAGTCTGGTGACATTTACACCGCTGGTCTAGAGTATGAACACGTTCCATTCATGGCTGAAAGGTACAACCTCCCTACTACTCATTACTATGTCGTGGCAGTGAGCAAAGAGGATGATATGGAGACTGATGTCTTGTACCTTAGGAACAAGAGAACCTGTCATCCTGCTGTGATGCATGGGGGAGGATGGGTCATGCCTTTGGACTACCTCATGAACAACGACTTCATCAGGAGCTACGGTTGTAACAGCGTTAAGAGTGCCTCTCAGTACTTCTCCAAGTCCTGTGCCCCTGGCTCTCTCTCACTCTCCTACAGACAGGAATACTCTGACAGCTACTTTTACAACCTGTGTCACCTCTGTCACGGTACAGGCAGCTCTTACTGCACTAGGGACCACTCTGAACCTTACTACGGCTTTACTGGTGAGTTAATGTCCTTACTACGGATTTATGGATGTATAGCTATCACTGTTAGCTACTTTTTTCGTGGTTAATCTCGAAAGTTTCTCTTTTCCTTACTGATCCAACTGCTGCAAGATTTCATTGCTCTGTTTCTAAATGTTTAACCCTTCTTACAGGAGCGTTCCAGTGCCTAGTTGAAGGAGGAGGTGACGTGGCTTTTCTGAAGCACACAACAGTGTCAGAGAATGCTGACGGCAGGAGAAGGGACTGGTGGGCCCGTAACCAACTGACGGCCGACTACCAGCTGCTGTGTAGGGATGGAACAAGAGCCTCTACTGCTGATTACCTACAGTGTAACCTGGGCAAGGTACGTATTGCCTACAGTGTAACCTGGCAAGTTATGTATGTGTAACCTGGGCAAGGTAGCTATGTATTACCTACAGTGTAACCTGGGCAAGGTACGTATTGCCTACAGTGTAACCTTGGCGAAATACTTACTACCTACAGTGTGACCTGGGCAAGGTAGCTACATTTAACCTACCTCTATCTATCATTATGTTTCCAATATAGAAAGCAGGAGAAGGCTGAGTCATATTGACTCTCTCTACCATAATGTCCTTTTTTTCATTCATAACCTCTCTATATTACGTAGGATGACCTTTAAGCGTTAGTCTTTACAGGCATAGTGATTCATTTCGATCAATTTGTTGAATTTCTCAAGCAAGAGACTGATAGCGTACTCTTAGAATATCAGTGTCTATTTGTAAGAGAGTGTTAACTAATTACATTTCTCAGGTACGTTCCAATGCCATAGTTACCAGAGGAGGACATCGCTACAATGAACAAGAGGTGCAAGCTTTCACTAACCTGTTCTTGTACGCACAGACACACTTCGGGAGAGACAGCGAAAACGAGTGGGAGTGAGTTATGAGATGCAGTTAGACTATTGCTAGCTAGCTATTGACTATTGTAATGAGATGCAGTTAGACTATAGCTAGCTATTGACTATTGTGATGAGATGCAGTTAGACTATAGCTAGCTAGCTATTGACTATTGTGATGAGATGCAGTTAGACTATAGCTAGCTAGCTATTGACTATTGTAATGAGATGCAGTTAGACTATAGCTAGCTATTGACTATTGTAATGAGATGCAGTTAGACTATAGCTAGCTAGCTATTGACTATGGTGATGAGATGCAGTTAGACTATAGCTAGCTATTGACTATTGTAATGAGATGCAGTTAGACTATAGCTAGCTATTGACTATTGTAATGATATGCAGTTAGACTATAGCTAGCTATTGACTATTGTAATGAGATGCAGTTAGACTATAGCTAGCTAGCTATTGACTATTGTAATGAGATGCAGTTAGACTATAGCTAGCTAGCTATTGACTATTGTAATGAGATGCAGTTAGACTATAGTTAGCTATTGACTATTGTAATGAGATGCAGTTAGACTATAGCTAGCTATTGACTATTGTAATGAGATGCAGTTAGACTATAGCTAGCTATTGACTATTGTAATGAGATGCAGTTAGACTATAGCTAGCTATTGACTATTGTAATGATATGCAGTTAGACTATAGCTAGCTATTGACTATTGTAATGAGATGCAGTTAGACTATAGCTAGCTAGCTATTGACTATTGTAATGAGATGCAGTTAGACTATAGCTAGCTATTGACTATTGTAATGAGATGCAGTTAGACTATAGTTAGCTATTGACTATTGTAATGAGATGCAGTTAGACTATAGTTAGCTATTGACTATTGTAATGAGATGCAGTTAGACTATAGCTAGCTAGCTATTGACTATTGTAATGAGATGCAGTTAGACTATAGCTAGCTAGCTATTGACTATTGTAATGAGATGCAGTTAGACTATAGCTAGCTATTGACTATTGTAATGAGATGCAGTTAGACTATAGTTAGCTATTGACTATTGTAATGAGATGCAGTTAGACTATAGCTAGCTAGCTATTGACTATTGTAATGAGATGCAGTTAGACTATAGCTAGCTATTGACTATTGTAATGAGATGCAGTTAGACTATAGCTAGCTATTGACTATTGTAATGAGATGCAGTTAGACTATAGTTAGCTATTGACTATTGTAATGAGATGCAGTTAGACTATGCATGTTCTGCGCAATTTGCACAATTTCGAGAACGTGCATCGCATTCCTGCATGTAGCTAATATGTAATTTTATGGAAAACTTTTATTTAATTAAAAAACTATTTTTACATTGAAAACAAAGGCAAAACAAATGATGTTAATTCCAATCGTTTGGTAGAATGTTTGATATCTCAGTAAAATGAAAGTAGCTACCAGTTTTGTTCAGTTCTCTTGTAACTAACTCAAGCTCAATTATCAATATATTTCCAAGTTATTATGTAGCTATACCTAGCTTTAATTATCATATTTTGATAAAATGTACCAATTAAAGGCATAAATAATTGATTTTCTACTCCATCACTGTTGGTTTTTAGATGTGCGTGCAGCGCATTCTCGAGATTGTGTAAATCGGCAAATGGTGCGGAACATATAGATTTTAGTTACGAGATGTTGTTAGAATATCATCAATTGCTTAGTAGCTAACTGACTGATAATTCTAATTTATCATTCGTTCTTGATAGGAAAAGAAATTTGTTAGCGCTCTTATGTTATTATCTTCTCTTTAAGCATCAAAAATGATTGTGCTTATCAGAACATCTTTTTTCTTTAATTATTTTCTGAAAAGACAATGGCCCCTATATTCTATTATGAACTCTATATTCACTTTTTTAAATAGTACCATTATTAGGAAATGTTCCTGTGCGTAAACTAACCGTTGTTTCTTTTTCTAGTTTCAAAATGTTTCACTCTGACGGTATGTACGCTGACCTCATCTTCCAAGATGCGACACAACAGCTAGTGCCCCTAGGTAAAGAGGAGCAGCACTACCACCCCTATCTAGGTAAGTAGCTACCTAGTTACTAGGTGAATCACTACCTAGGTAACTAGTGCCTCTAGGTAAAGAGGAGCAGCACTACCACCCCTACCTAGGTATGTACTAGGTAACTAGTGTCTCTAGGTAAAGAGGAGTAAAACTACCACCCCTACATAGATGAGTTCTAGATAACTAGATGAATAACTACCTAGGTTAGTGGTAACTAGGTTAATAACTACCTAGGTTAGTAGCTTCTAGTTTTCCATCTTATTTCATTCACGGAGTAGCTTTTATGCATCCATGAACATTGTCACAGACTGGTGGTAGGTGATTTCATTCATGGAGCCACTTTCCTTTCTGACTGTTTCTTCCAGTCGCTTGTATTTAATTTCCTTTTGACATCAGCGATATGGCCTTTGGTTCCTAACTTCCTAGACGTTGAACCCCCATGTAAATTAGTTGTAAATCCTATAACAAATTATATTAGCTTACTATATAGGACTTCTTTCATATTATTACTAGCTAGCTATTTCATTTTCTATCTATTTTTCTCGTCTATTTAATGTATATATGGTATTAAATTAATTAAACTAATTCATTACAGGTATGGAGTTTCTGAATGCTCGGTACAGGGTGGACTGTACAGCTGGCTGTGTAACGACTCTACCTTCTCTGCTCTACATTGTAGTGTTAGCTGTACTAGCTGTGCATCTGCATTAGCTGTGCATCTGCACTAGCTGTGCATCTGCACAGAGCCACCTTTGCCTTTTTCTAAGAACATCACTAAAGTTGGAGGGCATTTAAAGATCATCACAAACTTTATTTTATTATAATTTAAGGTAATTTTAAGTGCAATACAACTCTATTTTTAATTATATTTTAAAGTCTTCCAAACAGGTTCTACTTGCCTTAATTATGTAAAGTGTAATGTATTAATTAGAGCTGTACAGATACCATGATTATTAGCGATACGAGTATCGATAATATTTCACCAATACCTAAAAGTTTCCGATACTCGATACCTAAAAATCTCAGATACTCCGTCTAAAATAGATAACAAAAAATGACGGGTGTGACGAATTCTAATACCGATGGTATCGGAACAGCTCTAGTATTTATTAGGTGTAACTCATCCGTCCATGGATTCACTCCGTCCAGATGTTAAAGTTGTGAATAGTTTAGATTTTATAGTTATTAGATAGTATATGCAGGCTAAGTCCCCAGTTATTGAACGCTTCCATATTTCCGATTATATAAGAAAAAATCTGAAATAAATATAATTTAACTCGTTATTTTAATTGGTATCCATGATACCTGCAGGTATCATGGATACCAGTAAGTAACGAGTTAAATGTAAAATAATCATTAGCACTTTCTATATGAACGAAAATGTGAAACCGTTCAATAACTCGGGACTTACTCCTGGTTATAGTAGCTATATGTAGTTACTTACATAAAATAATTTTAAGATTAAACTCAGAGGTGCAATTCTTTTAAAACATTTTATGTTACATGAATAATGTTACACATTTTTCTAAATTTATATCATGTTGTACTTTAGCTGTAAATATGTAAATGTATATGTATGGAATCCCAAATAAGGAATCCCATGTTTTTATTTCACAAGTTTGAGTTTTAAGGAGAATAAATGAAATGAAATATACCGTAAATGACATTTTTACGGTTTTTACGCCTTCATTCAACCATAATCAAACCAATTCAACTTTATTGCATTTTAAGTTAAATTTATTTTATAAATTTGAAATAGGTTATTATTTAGTTTTTGAATTTAATGTATAATTTTCTCATTGTTTTGAATTTATTGTAGCTATAATTGTCTTAAATAATTTTGTTTTAAATAAAAACCTATTTTTCTGTTACGAGAATTAATTGAAATATTTGATGTGCTTTCTTATTTTCGTATCATTATAAATGAGCATCTGAGAGATATCATTAGTGTGCTAACTGACGACTAATGATTGAAACGTGTTTGAACGCATTTTCTAATACGTTTAGACATGTTCTAATACGGTCGGACATGTTCTAATACGTTTAGACATGTTCTAATACGTTTAGACATGTTCTAATACGTTTAGACATGTTCTAATACGATTAGACATGTTCTAATACGATTAGACATGTTCTAATACGATTAGACATGTTCTAATACGGTCGGACATGTTCTAATACGTTTAGACATGTTCTAATACGTTTAGACATGTTCTAATACGTTTAGACATGTTCTAATACGGTCGGACATGTTCTAATACGTTTAGACATGTTCTAATACGATTAGATATGTTCTAATACGATTAGACATGTTCTAATACGATTAGATATGTTCTAATACGTTTAGACATGTTCTAATACGGTCGGACATGTTCTAATACGTTTAGACATGTTCTAATACGATTAGATATGTTCTAATACGATTAGACATGTTCTAATACGATTAGATATGTTCTAATACGATTAGACATGTTCTAATACGTTTAGACATGTTCTAATACGTTTAGACATGTTCTAATACGTTTAGACATGTTCTAATGCGATTAGACATGTTCTAATACGATTAGACATGTTCTATTACGTTTAGACATGTTCTATTACGTTTAGACATGTTCTTTTACGTTTAGACATGTTCTATTACGTTTAGACATGTTCTATTACGTTTAGACATGTTCTATTACGTTTAGACATGTTCTATTACGTTTAGACATGTTCTATTACGTTTAGACATGTTCTATTACGTTTAGACATGTTCTATTACGTTTAGACATGTTCTAACTTACTGAAACTTCTTACAGTTTATTTATTAATAGCTTTCAGCTGAAATATGATAATAAGATCCGTCCAAAATATCTTATTTATAACTTAAGTGTATTTTTTAGATTAAGTTAATTAAAATAATATTTTTTTATTATCATAGAATATAAACTAGATACTCAAATCACAAGTTAATGTATTAACACAAAGTATTCAAAATCGTATTTTCCGATTTTACCACACATGTAGGGTTGGTTCCAAGTTATCGGACAGTTCCTCATTTTCGATCATGTTGAAAAAAGTCACAGGTATTTTCTTGTATCCATGATACCTGTAAGAATCAGGGATACAAATTAAATTATGAATTAATTTTTTTTCTCATATGATCGGAAATGAGAAACTGTTCAATAACTCGCAACTTACCCTAATAAATAAAAGGCTAATTAAATAAAGTTTTGAGTGCAATTTCCATTTTATTTCTCCACTATGAATTATGTGATTATACTCAATCTTTTTCTCCATGTCCATGTATGTAATTCATACTTTGTTTTGATAAAATAAATGGTACAGCTTCTTTATTAAAAGGTGCTGTACCCGGAACTGTTGTAATTTGGACTGTGGGCCATTTCTTTATCTTATTTATGGGTAAAAATTAAGAAGGTAAGTGCAGTATATGAAACGTACATTCGAAACAATAATTTAAAGAATAATTATAATCATGTCGCTACATTAATTATTAAAAAAAAATCTTCCAATATATGTTAAACATTAAAAATGTGGTATCATAGTTATAATAAATAGGAAATTAAATAGAAATAATTGCCTTGACTTATTTGATAGCATAAAATACTAGTTATTTAAAATTAAAAAATTAAATTAGTAAGATGATTTTAAATAATGTTACATTTTTTCATTTTCAAGTGCTATCCTTGCACTGGTAAGTATCTATGACTCGATAGAGGTTCATTGTAGTGCCTAATATTAAAGAGATTTGATGTGGTACATCACTATTAAACTTATTTTTAATAGATTTAGAGAAGAGATCCCTTCTATGTGCCAATTAAAAAGCTTCTTTGACAGTGGCTCTATGTTATATTAGGTGCAGCGGCTTTTTGTAGAACGACTTTTGCCTTATCTTTTTTGAGTTCTTTTCTGAGTTCTTTCGTCGCTATATTTTCCCTTTCGCCATATTTCATACTATTTATTTGTTTCATATTTAATATCACCATTTCTTTCAAATCTTCATATTAATAAATGATGCAATATGTACAAAAGTTGGTATCTACAATACAAAAGATATTTCTAATGATTAAGTAATCTTCCATTATTTTGAAATTAATTATTAAACATTTCGAAATAAATTAGTTAAAATTTGAAATAAATAGAAACAATTAAATAATATCAAGACTTGGTATCAACAATACGAGTAATTTCTATAAATCTTAAAACCTCAGATCAAACCAAATGGTGAGTCAGTGGCCAAAATAATATCGCGTCTTGCGGGACGCTAAGATCCTTATTTTGGGGTCACGTGACTGGCAATCTAGCGTCAGTTTAATGGAGAAATGATATAACTGAAACAAAATTTAATGGAGAAATGATATAACTGAAACAAAATAAGGTTTTACACCGTCTTCCTTAGCGTCCTGCAATCGCTGCAACACTTCCTCTCTCTAGAGTAGTTTATCATAACTTTATGGATCAAACCAACTCAAAATTTGTGGATGTGATTTGAAGAATAAAAAATGGTATAAAATTATGTTGAATTTGAGTTAAAATTTATAAATACGAATATAGAAATATAGAGAACTGCACGTGACGATTTGTCCGCAAACGCCTTTTTTGTCCTGTTTTTTTTTGGAAATATTATTTTGGAGAATCAATTTAAAAAAAATTATATAGAAGATAAAACGTAAAAATAATTGAAGGTTGGTGCAATGTTAATGATTTGAAGTATGAAAATGATAGTATTGTACTGATAGAAACCTATAGTTTTTGATTGTATAAATGATTTCTGTTTTTTTATAAATAATACCTTCCAATTATTTGGGATTTTAACAAAAAATGATAGATTTCATTTCTTATATTTGGAAAAGTATCATTAATTCTCATACATTTATTCATAAATTAAGTTTCAATATTACTTATTCAGGTCTATGACGTGCAATTAACATATAATCACAACAGTTGCAAATTTGTCTCACTATGATTTCTATAGACAGCCACAACGAAATATTATCACTAATTAATATTTAATAGAATTGTATAGTACCTACATACTGCGACTGTTTGCTGCTAGAGAATACAGGAAATAAATTATTAATACAAATATTATCGGGATCAATAACTTGACCTTGTACTTCAAACGGTACTGCTAGAATGAGTTCAGTAAGGACAAACGAATTTAATGTCAATGGATTATAAGCTGTCAAATTGTTGTGCAGACTAAATCTACGCATGTCAATTATATCTACAAGTCAATTATATCGATAACTGAAAGAAAAACCTGCATTAGTTTAAATAATTAATTTTATTAGGGGCTTAACGTCTGCTTTGGCCATGCCGTTGACCATATCAGTCACGTCAAAAGAAAATTAAATACAAGGGATTGGAAGAAACTGTCAGAAAGGAAAGTGACTCCATGAACAAAGTCACATACCACCAGTCGGTGACAAAGCTCATGGATGCAGTAAAGCTACTCTGGTAATGTAATTACTTACCAAGGAATGTGACAAAGAGGGACTCAGGCACTGATGGCTGCACTCACGGATGGAAGAGGAAAATGAAGAGGTGATAGTAAATGAAGCCTACCTAATCAAAGACCTCGTAGTTGAAGAGCATAACCCTAGCGCTATCCTCTAAAGCAGCAAGAAGCGTTTAAAAAAAGACAAACATTGTGGAAATGAAAAAAAAAAAGACAATCAATAATTCAAATTACAATAGTTCGAGGACGCCACCCTTTTCTCTTCCATTCACAACAGACAGCTTCAGGATAGAGCCCCTTGTGGCTATTAAATAATAAAGATAACATAGCGAAATATTGCTTAGAAAACAATACTTTACTTTTTGAATGACAATACGGTGTTCAATGATTAGAGTTATTATTAATAACAATCCATTTATATTTATTAATATGTGGGTTATATTACTGCTATTGCACAATTATAGTCTAACATGCACAAATGTCTTATAAATTAATTCTAAATATTCATGAATTGTCCTAAAATCTGAATCAATGAAATTGATGAAATGTTAGAAAACTCACTGCTTTATTATAAGAGGTTTAATATGCAAAGAGATAGTAAAAAGTCATACTGATCCCCAGATAAAAATTTGTAAATTAATTAATCATCAAGTAATTCCTTCATTCATAAAACTCTTAGGTAGAAAGATTGGTTGTCGTGAAAAAGTAAAAAGAAAAGTGGTGCAATATCTTGATAAACAAACAAAACTGTTGAACAATTTGTAAATTAATTCCTACTCCAGACCTCCAATCTCATTCTACAGAAAAACAGAAAGCGTTTCATTTTTGTACTCTTTTTCATTCTTGAAAATCCGAAAGTTGAGCGATTTTAGAACAGAAGAGCAGCTTTCTTGTATGACTGACATCTTTTTGAAGTCCAGAGTTTTCCTCCACTTGAAAGCGTTAGCAGCAGAGTTTTTTGAGTGTACATTCTTGCGTGTGCGCCGACCAGTGGTTTGCCTTTCAACGTATGTCTTCATTTTCTCAATGTATGGTAACCCAACAAATTCCAGCAGCCTTTTTACCATTTCGTGAGATCGAGTGGCCAGGTCTTCGTACCGAATTTGTAAGAAACTGTAAAAAAATTTAAATGGAATATTGATATTTGATACCAAAAATATAATCAAATTATCAAATAAGTTATGCAGATGGAGTTCTTCTTGAATTTTATTGATTATAATCATAGACCATTGAATATATATCATATATTTATATATTGAATGCTCTGCGTTATAATACTCATATATGCTGTTTGCTAACTAATATAAATATAACTTAACATACTCGGTGTTCCAGCTCGGGGTGACCGATAGTCGAATACAAAACGTTATGAAATTATTTTAAATTGTGCTATAGATCTGGCTATTTTGCCAATTTGTTCAGCAATACCTCAAGTTTTATAGATAAAAAGATTTTTTTCGTGTACACAATACTATAAAAATGAACATGTCGTGATAACATTACTACATTTTCGATAAAACGCTATGGAGTTTACAAGAAACAAACGCGCACATTGCACCATAACGTTCGTACAAACTCAATCAACAACAACGATAAAGAGGAGGTATAATATCAAGTTCAGGAAGACATCCCCCTCTAAATATACAATCAAGAAATAGCTTTCTAATCAAATGAAAACTAGCAGAGCACAACACCAAGGAAGAAGCCAGTACCGACCGTGTCAACACTCCAGGCAGTATTGACGTTTAGCAAACATTTCAAGGACCATCCTCACGAATTTCTACGTCGAGCATCTCTTTTTTTAGACGTTAAACAAACAACACCTTATCGAATGCTGAAACCAAATCAACAGCACACGTACAAGATATACAGATAGTTCAAAAGTTGTCTGACAACAATAGGACGTTTGTTTAGATGGAACTGTCTCGCATCCAGCCAAATTGAAATAATCTTTCTTCTCTTACATTTTCGGATGAGGCTCATTTTCATCTAGATGGAAGAGTTAAGACTTAAGAGGTATAATTCTGAATGCTGTTATCTTTTTTAACCAGGATGGATTGGTGAAGAAAGTTTTCATTTGCCGTGTACCACAATTTCTAGGCTGCGATATATGATGGAAGCGTTTCAAGCCAATCATACCGCGAAATACTCACATAGTCATATTGGTCTTCATTTACGGAAAAGAGATTTACTAACACCATCTAGTTCTTGCGATATAGTGTACCATCGCATTTTAGTCTGTGTTCGCAGTATGCTGGCGAAAACCATTAAATGGGCCGAGTGTTTTCTTACATTCCATGGCCTCCACGTTCACCGGACTTGACCCCATGTGATTTCTTTATATGTGGTTTCATCCTGTCCAAGGTCTACGAAGAAAAGTGCAGAAAATTGATGAGCTAAAGGCAATAATTGAAACGGCATGTCAAGAGAACATCACAGGAGAAATATGCGGGCATGTTATGATGGGGTACAAGCGGCGACTTCAAAAATGCATGGAAATAAAAGAAAGGTCATGCATGTTGAGGCCTGTGCTTAGATATATATTTAAGTAACAATTTACTTTTATTACCACAAAAAATTAAAGTATTTCTTAAAAAATGACGAAAAGCAGAGGGTTCTATCTCTATTGATTTACGTTTTATAGCGTTTTGTTATCGGTCACTCGTAGCTAGGACACCCTGTATATTTTAATATCATTCATTTGAATCTCATATTCTGGATTGTTCAGTTTAAGCCATTTACTTTTCAGGGAACTTATGTGTAAACTTTTTCGCTGCAACAAGATCTTTCTCGAGAATACCGCAGAATGTCTTAGGATCAATGCAAGTTTTCTTTTCAATACACCATTTTTTTCTTTTCCTAGACAGCAGTGTTCCTCTAGGGTCCCTAATAAGGTGTATCACCTTCAGGTTAAGGTCCGGGTCCGCGATCAAATCTTTTATTTGTTGGACTTTTATTCGGATGACTTTCATCACATTTATTGGCATAAGCCTACAAATCTGAAAATGAATATAAGAGATGTTTCAAAACTATAGGTTGGATAACTTTTCTTCCATTTTCTTATTATCTACACAACATATGACATTATCTTACAATTTTAAATCATTCATTAAAAAGATTAACCTGATTGAAAAACTCTTGCTTGAAACAGATGTCACGGTTTTTGTAACAGGCCTTCCAATAGCGTGAATTAGAATTAATGATGAAGGGTCTTGTTCTATAATGGTCGAAAATATCTTCATAAGATTCAACATTACACGTCATCACGTCTTTCAGGAATCCGATCATTCGTTTCTTCTCATGTCCTTCTCGAACGTATCTCACGCCCAACGAGTGTAATGGTTCATACAGGTAAAAAGCTCCCGGATAAGCCCCAAGTATTCTGCCAGTGAAACTAGAACCACTCCTCCAACTTGTAAGCAACAGAATTCTTTTCATGGATGATTTGGAGAAAGGAAACTCTAGTTTGAAATTGGGATAACCTGTCAATCTCTGGTATTCTGAAGATAATTGCTCTTTAGCTATCTTGAATTCATCCTCGAATTCTTGGCTCTTTCTTTCTGGAGAAAGTGTTTTAGGGATTTTTGTTAATTTTTTCTTGTGAGGACCAATCAGCTTTAATGATCCACGTATTCCTTTTCCTGTAATTGTGAAGCAATATTGTAAATTAGCCACATAGATTCCCCCATTAATTGCACAGTTATAGGGGTAATCGTACTCTAAATTAAGAAATATGAATATTGTTAATAATTGTATATGAATATTTCATCATCAAACAACTTTCGATTTTATTATGGTAATGTAGATTGACGTTCTATTTGAATTTTCTACATATTAAAATATGTGTATTGTATATTATTTAAATAATTTATTGAATTCAATTTGAAGTAAAAGTAAGGACAAGGCAGAATATGCATCTTCTTTTTTAGAGCCATGTCAAACGAGTGGTTTTGCTTTTGAGAGATATTTCTTTTGAACCCATGTTTAAAGATTGGGTGTCACACGGGTAATTTAGGCGCTCAACTATGGCGCGGTCGGAACGCAAGTCGTCACTTACTATATCCATGACAAAACCCGCAGTTTATGTCAGACAGATGTTTTTCAAGCGGTTTGATAACCTGAAAAAACCTGTGCTTTCTGTTCCAAGCTCCTCTTCAACACAAACGAACACTGGCAGCTACTCGCAATCGTTTTGACTATGTCAGACCAGTAGTTTAGCTGCGATGAAGCACCTCGTTTCAACCGGCCTCGGTTGTAACCTGCTCGTTGACATGGCCCTTAATTTATTTTAGATTAACTGCCTATCGGCCCAGTCAAACGATTGGTTTTCAACCAAAATAGTTGAAACGTCTTAGGCTGTGTCAGGTGGGAAGTTTCACCACTGTTAAAACGCAGCGGTTACATAGACTTAGCTGACGAAAATTTCAGACGAGTTCCATTCAATAATAATTTATCGTATTCGTCTTTAATAGATGATATCCTGTTGATTTTAATTATTGAAGAGGATAGTAACTTTAATTTAAACTCACGGATTTTGTGGATATTTCCTTTCATTTTAGTACTAATAAAGATATTTAGCAGAAGAATAAAAAGTCCAAAGGTGAAGAGTAGTAGTTTCAACTTGTGCACCTTCATTAGGGCTGAGGTACTATAGATTTATATTTATCTAGACGAATGACTGGTAAACCACTGCAGTCAATCACTCAAATCTTCATCCCCATTTTTAAGAGAGAAAAATCTGAAAAAAATCAAGTCAGTTATGATAATAGTATTTATTTATATCAAGTGCAAACTATTTCTATATGTTTTTTTATTTTTATTTTACAGTTCTATATAGCCTAATACAGGGTGGCGCAAAAAAAAAAAACATTTTCAAACTAGTGTATCTTTCAAACTGTCAACCCTAGATATTATCTAAAAACACAATTTTATTCCTTTACTTTTTTGCACCTATCTTGATAATCTGTTACGAGCTACGCCAAAAATTAAACATTCTGCAGCGAATTTAAAAAAGATAAATAAAAAGGGCTTGCGCGAGGACGAAATATGTGAAAAAAAATCATACGAGGTATAATTCATTTTATATGGATGTAAAAACAATAAATTCTACTATTTTTCGTAACAAATAAAAGAAAATAAATAATAAATGAATTACCATTTGAAAGTTGGTTTTGGAGATAAAATTGATATCTTTATAATATCATTTCGCCGTTAATTTTTATCTCCTATTCGAAACCCTCAAAATGCAACTTTCAAAAGAATAAAAAATTTATGTTGTGAAGTTAATTTTTTTAACACTGGAAGCTTTACACAGGTTCAACCTCATCTGAACAATACTTTCTGGAAAAATTTCCACCAACTATAAAATCATTTTGACAAATGTTAGTAAGTTCAGAACTGAAGAGACCATTTTAAATTTGAACAAAAGTGATAATGTCGCAGGAGAAAAGAATGAACACATGAAAAGCATTAATATTTTTCATGAACAGTTTATTGGGAACCCGATAATATCAAAGAGAAAGTAAGTATTAGATATCATTTAAGAGACATTTCACCGAATTGTTAAACACGATGTGAGGTAACATCCTTTCAAGAAGTATGTAAGGCTCGAACTGATTTACTGCACCGTCTAAATTTTGCAAAATGATTTCTGCAATGAAATGCACATTTTGTAGAAGATATCGTGATTGGTTATGAAGATGTATTTTTAAAAATGAAAAGAGTCGATAACCAAAGCGTTAATTGAATGAAAAACAGTAGGATTTGTTTTTACTACTACCATATGGAAATAAATTATAAGATACCAATTATGAACTTTTTTTTTTCGTCCTCGCGCAAGCCCTTTTTATTTACCTTTTTTTAATTCGTTGCAGGATGTTTAATTTTCGTCATGATTCCCAACAGATTATCACGATAGATGCAGAAAAAGTAAACGATTAAAAATGTGTTTTTAGAAAATTTCTAGGTTTGATAGTTTCTAAAATAAACTAGTTTGAAAATGGGTTTCCTTTTTTTTTGCGCTACCCTGTATAGGAATGTAAGTATACATCAAGTCAGCAGAAATAAAAGTGGCAGAGTTCAGATCTTCAAAGAAATTCAGTAGAAAAGTTTACTTGCCACTCTGTACAGGACTTTTTCCGGTTTACTTGCAATTGATTCACATTACCATGACTGATGAATTTGGTTATCAGAAGAGATTTGGTCCCATTCGAAGAAACAGCTGAATATACAATAACAGAAGCAGATTTCTGGGGTCTCAAATCGCTTTTAACATTTACAAAGAAGTCTTCATAGCTACGGACACGCACTTTATCATTCTGACTATTGGTGCGAACATATTTTCATCGAACCAAATAAAGAAAAGTGCCTGCAGATCACTTAAACACATCCAGCATCAGTTTGCCTCGGTCCAAGATCTTGATATTGGGTGTCTCGTCTGCTTTAACAAGTGAAGTTCACATTATATTCCCTCTTCAATTAGCCTCCGCATGGAGAAATGAGAAATATCCATCTGTTTAACGATTTTCTGACCCTTCTGCGCAAATTACAGTCAATTCGATTCTTCATAGCAGTGATAACATTTTGGGTGAAATTAACTATTATTTCTTAAAATTGTTTTTATTGATGGTAGTGTCTGAATGCTCAACAATTCTGCGAAACACTTTGAGCATGGTGTCAACGTTCTTGAGGTCTGCATGATCCACGCAATTTACCGAATGGCGCAACTTTGAGAGTGCGCTGAACGTTTTTAACTTGAGGACATGAAACTCTGTGACTTTCATTGCTCATGATGTTTTTTTATTAATAATTATCAATGAAAATAATGCAACAATAATGAAATATTCAATTTCATATCATTTTTGATCAGGTGCATGGGCCTCTGGAGACCGGGTGAAAGACAACCATCACTTATAGGAATATTAGCTGATTTTGATGTGAATCAAAATGTGATGCAACAGCGTATGTATTTCACCCGAGCTCCAGATGTCCTGAATGGCAATAAAATGTCATAAAACTGAATAAAAACTATACATTTTGCGTTATTTTCATTGATTTGAAAAATTAAAGCCCTGATTATTCAGTAACTCAAGTCAAGTTTAGAAAGTACCAATCTATATTTCAACCGGTTAAAAACACACTGCGCACTCTCGAGATAGCACCATTCGGTAAATTGCGCAGAACATGTGTACTATCATATTCTTCACACTATTCACACATCTTCATTCCGCAAATCCATCTATCAACTGAAGCGAATGACCATTAATGAAATTCTATGTTATTGAATCTTCCGCAGGGTTGCCAGGGGTCAGTAGAGTGAAGAAAGGAGAACAGTATTCATTAATTTGTGATTAAAGTATTATTTCGAATGTAGTGTTCTTTTTGAATGTTTTTTAGCGAATCTTGACAACCTATTGTTTATAAAATGTAAAAAATACTGTGAAATCATTTCAATTCGATTCTCTTTTGAATTACATGTGAATCATGCATATAATAATTAGTCAGTGTGCGAAAAAAGTTCTCCAGTTTAAATTGAAATAAACGTTTGCAATTACCAATTGATTATTGAACACTACCCAGAAGAGGTTGTTTAAATTGTTAATTTTTAATGTTCTAGTTCTTGCTCTTATTTATTATTAATATAAAACATTGAATGAGTCATTATATTCTCTCTTATCACTATATCACAAAGAGATAAAATTCTATATAGTATATAGTATAATAGTTTCTAGAAATGTTTTATGTGTCTTTGTCGCTGGAGTTTTTTACGCAGGTGTTTTTACCTCATATATAGAAGCATATTATATATATTTTATAAATATATATAAATGTATTGTCAGTTTGTCTAAGCGTGCTTTATCTCCACATTTTTAACCCTTTCATTCATTTGAGCGTACAAAAACGAGAATGTTATGATACTTTTGTAGCAAATTAATCAATAAAATTAATTTTTTAGACTTAAAAAATTGAAAAACAATTGTATTTAGCTAATTAGAGTAAGCGTGTGCACACATGTACTCATATATGAAAGAGTACACAATACTACACATAGGTCAGTCCAGTCGTTTAAGGAAAATAAGGGGTAAATAAACGCGCGAAATATCATTTGAAAGGGGACATACGTGTCACCTTAGGCACATCGGGTTAATAGAAACACCCAGGACTTAAAAAGAAGAAAAAAATCATCAATAGAATATTATTGTATTGAATCTGCTAAACTCACTGCTAAAGGATTGCCAAGGGTCTGTAGACTAAACAAGGCGAATATTTTTGATGAAATTGTGAATAAAGTAATACTTAGAATGTACCTTTATTACAAATTTGTCCCTTAGTATTGAAGATTAATATTTACTTACCACAGCCTATTTAATATTTAATGGTAAGGATTCTTCCACTGTTTTAGATATCTTAATTGTAAGTACCGAATAATCAGCTTCATAGAGAAATTGCAACATTCTCTTTTGCATCAGAAACAGAGTTGCTATATTTTACTTCATATAAGTTGAGAAGAAAATTTGGTAAACTCCTAGTTTAGTTGACCCTTGCATAGGGTCAACTAAACTAGGAAGCGGGTATATAAATCCTATATCATAGCGTTGAACAATATAAAAAATAAGTTTTCCATCCTTCAACTATTCAAGAAAAATGTTTAAATTTACCAAATTTTGTAAATAAGAATAGTCTTGTTAACGGATCCTTAATCTCAATAAATATATGTAAAATATGATTTAAATATTAATATCTCTTTATATTATATACCCGCTTCCTAGTTTAGTTGACCCTATCCAAAGGTCAACTAAACTAGGAGTTTATATATATATAGTCCAATCTATTGACAACTACATGATCAAACTTCAACGTAAAATTTAAGTTAGATAAAAATAATCCATGCCCACTAAGGTCACTAACTCTGGAATAAGTTCAGTAACGTAATGAAATTGTGAAAGAGAGAAGTAAAATAAATATTCTCGAATTTACTAAAAAAAATCAATATAGAACGTAGGTGAGAACGAGATAACAATAAAAAGATTGTTTAATTTGTCAGACAAAGGTAAATGCGCGCAGAACAATTCCCTTAAATTTCATATTCAGTTATATAGATCATAATAAATGCATTTTTTTTATAAATAAACTTTAAACTTTATGAATGAATTTTTTTATATATATAACATCAGTCATATATAGGTATTTCAGTTGATTACAGGAAGTTCACCGCCGGAAAGGTCACCGCATGAAAAGTTCACCGCTTGAAAGGTCACCGCATGAAAAGTTCACCGCATGAAAAGTTCACCGCATGAAAAGTTCACCGCTGGAAAGATCACCGCATGAAAAGTTCACCGCTGGAAAGATCACTGCATGAAAAGTTCACCGCTGGAAAGATCACCGCATGAAAAGCTCACCGCAGCTCAATTCATCGCATATATTTAAATTTCAATTTAAGTTATGTTTATTGATATTTCTCTTACATTAAGGTTTATAAAAGGTTTAACAACTGGATGCATATAATAAAATGGATAAAAAAATCAAATAATTTTTAAATTGCGTCTAAAACTTTCCGCGCACCATTTCAGTGATGTGAAACTGTATGGAGAGAACTTCTGACAAAATGTAAATGATAAAAACTCGATTAATTAAAATCATACATTATTTAATCATTGAAATGTGATATTCAATAATCGATTTTAGCAGCAGGTTGTTGAATTCATCTTTCATTAAAATTATGATCCGGTAATTCCATTAAATTTATATTTATACTATAATAAATAATTTACAATCAACGTCAAATTATGTTCATGTATTAAGTTGATAAAAATGATTTAAAATTTTCCCGTTATAATGATTATCTTATGGAATTCCCAATCAATTTATGATGAGTTAAACGGACTATAATGCCTCAAGTTACTCTATAATTAAAGGTGGGTATTTTTTTCTCCCAAATAATAAAATTAAAAATAATACCCAAAAGATTTACTAGGGGTGATACTGACGATCAAAAATGTGCTGCAGTGAATAAATTACAATGAATAATAATTGAATAAACCGCTATTACTAAAATATCAGTAAAAATTTTCTTAACGGTAAAAATAAGTGCAATTTAGATTTTTCAACTGGACGAGGGGAATATTTAATTCCTCCTGATTATAATTTTAACCTGCAGATTTCGATATTTATTATTCAAAAATTCTGAAATAATATATATATATATTTCAAAATTGAATATCTTTTCTTATTCATATTGATAATTAATTTGTCTAATATCCATTTCAATTATCTTTACTTGAGATATAATCTGTAGCATTATCAGTGTCATTAATATCGTAATTAACAATAGTTTAAATGTCGATTGTGAATTTGAAAAGTGACTCGTCCTAAAAAGTGTAAGAGGAAAAAGATTCCTATGTAACTAGAAAACAAATGTTGAAACACTATAGGAAATATTGTGATAACTCATATATCACTTAGGATAAGTTAAGGTTTATATTTAGTATAATATATAATTCAATTGAAGCTAAAAGTTCAATTGAATTTCACATCACCTGAATTGAATTTTGCGTCACCTGAATTGAATTGAATTTCACGTCACCTGAATTGAATTTCACATCACCTGAATTGAATTTCACGTCACCTGAATTGAATTGAATTTCACGTCACCTGAATTGAATTGAATTTCACGTCACCTGAATTGAATTGAATTTCACGTCACCTGAATTGAATTGAATTTCACGTCACCTGAATTGAATTTCACATCACCTGAATTGGAATTCACGTCACCTGAATTGAATTGAATTTCACGTCACCTGAATTGGAATTCACGTCACCTGAATTGAATTGAATTTCACGTCACCTGAATTGAATTTTACGTCACCTGAATTGGAATTCACGTCACCTGAATTGAATTGAATTTCACATCACCTGAATTGAATTTCACGTCACCTGAATTGAATTTTACGTCACCTGAATTGGAATTCACGTCACCTGAATTGAATTTCACGTCACCTGAATTGAAATTCACGTCACCTGAATTGAATTTCACATCACCTGAATTGGAATTCACGTCACCTGAAAAAAATTGAATTTGACGTCACCTGAATTTCAACAACTGCGACAAGTCAATTATTGAATGTAAATTCTTAATTCACACCGAGAGCAACAGTTACTGCTGAAATCATCGTTTTCTTTCGTTCAAAAGAAGAGTAACTTGTGGAGCTTCGGATGTTTGATAATACTCTTTGGTTAATAAAAGCAGGTTCTGTGCACTGCAGAATGACGTTCAGGTGTAATGAAAATACTCTAATTATTCCTGAGAAGCGTTAAAATGATAAGCATGGTAAACTCTAAAATGACAACAGTTTGATTACAACACTTTTCTCTCTCATTTGACTAAGTCATCTCACTGAGTACAAGATGACATCTTCCTTTTCGGCTTCTTTGAGCAGTAAACACTATGGACGGTTTTTTATAATTATGTACACAGAGAAAAAAGTTTACTCATATTTAATGGGTCAACAATTTATGCTTTGAATCAATTTATTACGTGAGTTGGTTTGACTATATTCATGTTTTCATGTGTGTCAAAACAACTATGACGTGTGTGTCACCAAACATAGTTAATTCAAATCATTTTATGGATTGAATCAACTTACTATGAGAGTTGGAGTTACATTTTGGGAGTTTGAACATATGTTAAAACAACTAGGACATAGTATGTTGAAGTAACTCACAATGATTGTCAATTCAATGTATCTGGTGTATGAAATAACTTACTATGAGAGTTGACGCTACTTTTTTGAGTTTAGGAGCGAGTTAAATCAACTATGACGTAGTGTGTTATAGTAACCCACAAAGACTGTTAATCCAATGTATTCTGCAGTGTATGAATTAACTTACTGTGAGAGTTGACGCTACTTTCTTAAGTTTAGGTGCGAGTTAAATCAACTATGACATAGTGTGTTATAGTAACCCACAAAGACTGTTAATCCAGTGTATTCTGCAATGTATGAATTTACTTACTATGAGAGTTGGCGCTACTTTTTTGTAAGTTTAGGAGTGAGTTAAAACAACTATGACATAGTGTGATAAAGTAACCCACAAAGACTGTTAATCTTATTTATCTGGTGTATAAATTAACTTACTATGAGAGGTAGTGCTACTTTTTTTTTTTTAAGTTTATGTGTGAGTTCAATCAAATGAGTAAGTGGCAACTTATGCTTTCCTCAAAGCTAATTTATTCGCATAACACTTTTCAGTTCAAATCTTGTTTCAAGTGTGTTACGTGTTGAATGTGAACGCTCCTCAGTACCATTTTAGTTTAAGTGCAAACAATAGCGTTATATGCATTAAAAAGTATTATCGCTGCCGATCGATTATTAATTAATTCCATTAATTAATTGATAAATGTCTGCCTAAATATTCTAAAATATTGGTGATTGATAGTTTGGTGGCTTTATATAGGTAGTTATTTGAAGAGCTGATTATCAGTATATAACTTTCATAATAATAAATTTTGATTACTGCCTTCCAGTTTGTAAACTGATATCCAAACTAATTTTCCTAAATTATTATATGTTAACTTATTTAAGCATCATACCTATCTAGCTGGTTTTTTTCAGTGTCAATACCTTCTACATGGGGTACGGTCAAGAGCCCCCCCCCCCCCGGTCAAGAGCCCTCCCGGACAAGAGCCCTCCCGGTCATGAGCCCCCCCGGTCACGAGCCCCCCCGGTAATGAGCCCCCCTAGGTCATGAGCCCCCCCGGTCACGAGCCCCCCCTCCCTGTTTTTTTAATTCTTATTTACCTAGTTAAACAAATGAAGAATTACTTAGATAGAAATAACTGAGAGTTACTAATGTAGTTTGTTGTATCCGCTAGTTTGTTGTACTGCACACTTCATGATTGTTTAATGATCTGGCAGGGGGGTTCGGGGGCGGCACGCCCCCCGATATACATATAGTATTTTATGTCTATTCAGTAATGAACTACAAAAGTGTGAATAAGGATTAAATAGTATAGGTAAATAAGGATTTAAAAACAGGGGGGCTCATGACCGGGGGCGCTCTTGACCGGGGGGGGGGGCTTATGACCTAGGGGGGCTCATGACCGAGGGGGCTTATGACCCACACCCCTTCTACATAGGCTAGGCAGTTACTCGCTGTCCTCAGAATAGGGTAAGTTCCAAATTATCAGGCGATTTCAAATTTTCGGTCACGTATGAAATATAGTATATAGCTACCTAATAGCTAATTAAAATAAAAGTTACTTTAATATAGTTTTTCTTACGCGACCGAAAATGTGGAGCCGTCCGATATTTCGAAACTTATCCTAGTATCTTAAGTAAAGTGGTCTGATAATCTATATATTTTAAAACTACTTGGTGTACCTATAGATAGGGTTACACAGCCAAATTCGGTTCTTTAATTTCTAATTGTGACCCTATTAAGAGAGTCTCAAAATCATTCTGAAATTAGTTTAGCTATATACTGAATTGTTGAACATCATAATTTAAGCTCAATTTATGATAGGTTCTATTCATTTCACGAGTGCCTTGAAGTCATGATGGTTATTAATGTTTCTGAGATAAGAGACCGCAGTTAGTTAAAGTGCCGCAATTTACCTACTTGACCCTAGTTTTCTATGACTGGGAGAACTCCATCCAGGGAGGTAGTCGGAGGAGAACACCGTCCAGGGATTTAGCAGGGAGAACTCCAACCAGAGGTGAGCCTTTTGATATATTATACTTTCTTGGTATTTAATTAAAGTCTACATTATGAGTGTATAATGAACAAAATTATGAGGATTAGCTAGAAAAATTCATTGCATTTATTAGAGCTAAATTTTTACTGCATCTGAAGATTTATAATTAGTTTAACATTTTATATAAATAATTTACCTATATGAAAGAATTCTCAGTTAATAATTCTTTTCATTTCTTTATTAATATATGGTTTTCTATATTTTCTGAATCTACTTTCAGATCTTGATGAAGAATTGATGAAGTAGATCAACGTCATCAACTATGGGAGTCCTCTTCAATTCCTTTGAATGGTTCAGGAACAATTATGCTAGGTCAAAGTAAGTATTTGAAAATATTAGATGATTTCTGAAAATATGTATTTGCAATATGATTAGCTTTTACTTTTTCATATGCTTTTAGGGATTCCAGACATGAAATGAATATCGAAGCTGTCGCTATCTCATCACAAAAGGAAAAAGAGTAGGTGATGTTATTGATAATGTATATGAACGATACTGTGAATTTCTATTCAATATATATAAATATACGAATCTCTTATTTCAGGAATTGGCAACCTACAGTCGTGAAAGAAAGTGACGAGAATTCAAATTAAACTTCTAAATAATAAATCTAAAACTTAAATGTTTATATTTCGTTTTCAATTTGACCTTGGTAATTCTATTAGCATATTTCAATATCAGTGCCTATGAGTAAGATGAATTGCACTAAAATATGGTTTAGAAGATAAAGGCTTTATCATTAATTTATTATTCATTAAGTTATAGTACAGTTGCAGCATATCAAAGATTTATCAACTTTTGTAATCTAGCCTGGTTAATTAATTCATCTAGCCTACCTATATTTATCACTACGTAAAGTTATTTATGTCATCTAACTACTTATTTATAAACTGACCTGATGAGATTACTTATTCAATCTAATCTATTAATTTACAACTGATAACCATATATCAATTCATAGGATCGAAAACATTTCAAAAAGCAAGGATAGGTCTAGGTGATCAATTATTTTTAAAAATTAAAATAGTATGCATATCACAGAAGCAAAAGTAGAAAATAAATGTGAACATGTTAGATTTGGTCCTAGAAAATAAATAGTCTAATCTAATTGATACCGGGACCTAACTCGAGATTATAATTTAATAGAGTAATTATAGTGACTGAAAAAGTCTTGTAAAAAGTGTGGCTACTGCTAACCAGACCGATATTTCAACCTACACTATAATAGTTGATATACATTTACTTAGTTTACAAGTAGTTGATATAACCAACACGAGAAGATGATATAACCTACACGAGTAGTTGATATAACCAACATGAGTAGTTGATATCACCTATACGAGTAGTTAATGTAACCTACACGAGTAGTTGGTATAACCTACACGAGTAGTTGGTATAACCTACACGAGTAGTTAGTATAACCTACATGAGTAGTTGGTATATTATCTACACAAGCAGTGGGTATAACCTACACGAGTAGTTGGTATAACCTACACGAGTAGTTGATATAACCTATACGAGTAGTTAATGTAACCTAACCGAGTAGTTGGTATAACCTATACGAGTAGTTAATGTAACCTACACGAGTAGTTGGTATAACCTACACGAGTAGTTGGTATAACCTACACGAGTAGTTGGTATAACCTACACGAGTAGTTGGTATAACCTACATGAGTAGTTGGTATAACACATAGGAGTGATTGGAGAAACATACACAAGTAGTTGATGTAACCTTGTTCTGTAGTTGTTTTAACCATTACATATAATTGGTTCAACTATCACGAGAAGTTTTGACTATCACAGG
The DNA here is from genome assembly GCA_947561585.1 of Caprella mutica. Taxonomy (NCBI): domain Eukaryota; kingdom Metazoa; phylum Arthropoda; class Malacostraca; order Amphipoda; family Caprellidae; genus Caprella; species Caprella mutica. The sequence continues at coordinate 62,515 of CANNZV010001915.1, forward strand.
TAGTTGTTGTGACCATCGGGAATTAAAAATAATCAACTCACATATGTGTTGTTTTAACCAACGTCAATTTAACTCATTTTAAATAGTACCTGCAACTCACCACGTAGGTAGGCGCACAGATAAACCATAAAATGTAGTCAAAACAAATCAAATATGATTTGATTCAACTAATCCTTTCTCTGTGTGTAGATTAAATTTAAACATTATTTTATTTCTTCGAAATGTATTTCTATTTACTTTGAATTTATATTAATTTATTTAAATTAAATTAATTAAATTTCAATTTACATTTTATTTAAATTTTTTTTGTCATATTTTATTCAATTTCAAACTTATTTCATTTCAATTTTTATTTTATTTCAAATTTAATTTAATTTCAAATATAATTTATTTCCAAATTTTATTTAATTTTTAATTTAATTTCATTTTAAGTATTCTTTAATATATATGAAATTCAATATAATTTATTTGTAATTAAAATTATTTTATTTCTAATTTTATTTCAATTGTATAAAAATATACACTACTTGTGTTCTTATTTTTATTTTTACTTCTCATGAAACTTTATCATTCCATATTTATTCATTAATACAGCCCAAATAAGCGCATCACTTGTCCCGGCATTCTAACTCCGCGTTTTGCGCTTACTTGGGCCACAACTAACCGCCGTAAGGCAGATCACTTCCAACAGCGACAGCAGACAGACGTTCCTTCTAGCTGCTCACCATCAACTAACAGTAACAATTCCAATTCACTGGATCTAATTGTTGTCTAAAAGTAACCTTACAATGCTGGAGTAAACACTACCCCGGGGTCCGACTGGACTAATGAGACGTGCCGAAGGATGGGCGACACCGGATCAAATTCCCAGAACAGCCATATAACGCAGTGAGTGACAATGTTTAGGGACAATGTGTGCTTTGCGGGCTGTTCGATATATTATGAATATAATATGAACTCCAGAATATCCCTTACCCTCAGTAATTTATTTCATTTGAGATATTAAAATCATTTATTTAAAAATTATTAAAATCCTTTACTTTAAACTTATTAAAATCCTTTACTTTAAACTTATTAAAATCCTTTACTTTAAACTTATTAAAATCCTTTACTTTAAACTTATTAAAATCCTTTACTTTAAACTTATTAAAATCCTTTACTTTAAACTTATTAAAATCCTTTACTTTAAACTTATTAAAATCCTTTACTTTAAACTTATTAAAATCCTTTACTTTAAACTTATTAAAATCCTTTACTTCTTTAACTTCTTTTACTCAAATCTTATTAATGAAACTAAACTATAAGTCAGGTAACTTTGGTTTAAATTACCAGTAAATTGCAATTTCCTTACATAACTTAATTTGTCAATAATTCCAACCTTCTTCGTATTCTTAGACCCTGTATAGGAGATACACCTTAGAACTATCTTCCTCGCCCTGGTTCATCGTATCGAGCAAGTTTTTGGCTATGATAGGTAAATTGAATTTACTGTGGTTAAAATTTGTCTTTCATTTTATTTCAATTTGTTTTTTCTGAAATCTTTGTTTATGTTTTGATTGATTTTTGGCAGATATGCAAATGTTCCGGATGTGTGGCTGCTCATTCGTAGGATGGACTCTGTTCCTCTTTGTTGTCTCCTCGGATCACCACAGCCCTCGTCATACCGGAATTTACTGCCACTACCCTGATTGTCCAAAATCCTATCTTAGTTATACCTATTAAAACTTATCTGTATATTTGATACAACTATTAAATCTCTTAACACCCCTTATTTAGTGTTACTCTTTTTTTTCTATATGGCGCCCAAATTTAGGGTTCTGGTGGTGATCTGGGTCGTCGTTCTTTGGCTTGTTTGTGTTCAGTCGGATCTCCTATGTTCCTAATTTAATTTATTTCAGACTAATTTTTCCCTATTTATTTACCTTGTACGTGATTTGTTTAATATGGAGTCCCTTGTACAGTCACGGAAGTATATGAGGTCATCTTTAACTAAATTACACAATGATTTGGTTAATATTGCTTCTCTCCAAGGAAATGAGAGAAATCTTGTTTCACGTAAGGTTTCAGATCTGAAAGCCTCCATAATAGAATTAGATGAGAAAGTTCTCAATGCTAAAATAGCTGCTAAGTGTTCAGAGGAGGATATGACAACTCATTTCGAGACTGCGGAGTCTTATCAAGATAAGATAAGAGAGCTGGAGCAGCAGTTGGCTGGAGAAGTCACTCGCACTCAACCGGTTGTCAATCTTGAGACTAGGAGTTTGCTGAAGAGTCCAACTGCCCCTTTGCCGAAATTCAGAAGTTTGGAAGGTGAGAATTTAGAGATTTTTCTTTCTAATTTTGAGGAAACTTTATCAAAGTTTCATTACACTGATTATGATAGACTGCTTTTGTTGAAGCAGCAAATTGAGGGTAAAGCAGTATTTTTATTGGATTCGTTGGAACCCAATAAGCAAAATTATAATGAAGCTAAAAAATTGTTAATGTCTGCCTTTGCCTCTGTTGATATACAAAAGTTCAATGTACTAAATCTGTTGTCTCAAATGAAATTATCACTTAACGATGAACCATTCAAATACATTAGTGATATGCGAAAAATTTGCCATTCCTTTGATTCTCTGAAAATAACTGTTGAGGATGTCATGCGGTATTTTTTTTACACCGGCATGAATGAGTCATTTAGAGCACAAATAACTGCCATTACTAATAACGTTAGACCTACCCTTGAACAAATATTTGATTCCTTTTTTGATGCTAATGAACGTTACATGTCTGCTCAAAAGATTAGCAAGTCTAAGTTTAATGATAACTTTGAAAAATCAACTACTCTAGCTTTATCTGCCGAGACGGAGAGGAATGACAGTAATCCTTTCATTAGTTGTTCTTTGTGCCGTGATGCAGATAGTAAGCATTCAATTAATAAATGTGGTAAATTTGTAAACCCGACTGATAAAATTTCTAGATTGAGGTACTTGAATGCATGTGAAAAATGCGCTAATGCCGGTCATAATGCACAGTCATGTAGATTTAGGTTTAAAAATCCTTGTAAATTCTGTGGTGGTTGGCATTTCTCTTTTCTTTGCACCAAAGGTGAAAACCCTAGAAATTATAAGTCGAAGAATAGAGAAACTATTCAGACGGGTGTGACTATAACTTCAAACTCCTTTACCGCTAAATGTTACACAGACTCTGTACTTTCTACTTTTAGTTGTAGTTTCGTAAATGGTAAAAGTCTACGGGGATTACGCGACTCTGGCAGTCAAAGTACTCTCATAGCTGAGCGTGCTTTAGTTTCTGGATCTTATGAGGTTCTGGATGAGAATGTTAAATTAATTATAAATGGGATTAATAACAGAAAATACTATAACAGTAAACGTGTGATGCTAAATATTGAAATTGGTAATAAAGTTGAGGAAATTGAAGCTTTAGTCATACCAGATATTTATATTTCTATGGAGTTGCCTAGATTAAATGAAATTGTCTCTTGTTTTAGGGATAAAGGTTATTCTATGGCTGATAGTTCTCTTTCTACCCATGCTGATCGCATTAATAACATTGACTTGATAATTGGTGCAAACGATATGAACTGTTTTGCAGATCAGAATGTCAAATTTGGTTTTGACAATAAATCTATGTTTATATCTACTCAAATAGGAATCATGCTTGTAGGGAAACTGTCTCAGATGCTTAAGGATATTGTTAATTTACCTCCTAACAATGATGTTAACAGAGAAGTTTCTTATTGTTCTGAGACCGACAAAGATCAAACTTATAGCGCTATGGTTTGTAACAGTTCGGTAATTAAGAATGATATCGAATGTATCAGAAACGAGTTAAATGATTCAAAACAAGTAGATACCGAAAAGAGGAATCCTTTAGAATGTTGTTCGTCTTATCTATGGAAAGATGATTATGATGAGTCTTTTAATTCAAATGAGAATGAAGAAAGAGCGAATTTAAGACTAGTTGATGATTTGGAAGAGATTAAATATATTGACACTTATATGAGGGAGGACACATTGAATTACCTTGGTGAAGCTACCGGATCCATAGTGATGAAGGGGTCTACCAGGGAGACTATCAAGAGGCATGCTTCTTCTATTATTCCCCTGCTTAGAGCCAAGGAAGAGAAAGTTGTCTCTGATCTCGTTATTCCTCCTACAAAACTGCTTGAGAAGCGTAAAGCTTTTCAGGAAAGCAAAGAGAGAACCAGAGCTCTTTTCAAGTAAAATATAAAGAGCTATTGTTAATAATTTATTGTATATATGTTTTTCCTTTCTTCGTTGAGTTGCAGGTTTTCTTTTTTGAGTTCTGTTTTGGTTCCGTTAATTTGGTTTGTACCCATTATTTGCACGTTCCTTTGAGTTGCTTATTTTGTTTATTTTTTCAATCTGAAAGGGTTTACTTTCCCTATAAACTTTTTCATGGTATGTTCAAATTTGTCCAATTTGAACCCGTTTGGGGCGAGTGTATAAAAATATACACTACTTGTGTTCTTATTTTTATTTTTACTTCTCATGAAACTTTATCATTCCATATTTATTCATTAATACAGCCCAAATAAGCGCATCACTTGTCCCGGCATTCTAACTCCGCGTTTTGCGCTTACTTGGGCCACAACTAACCGCCGTAAGGCAGATCACTTCCAACAGCGACAGCAGACAGACGTTCCTTCTAGCTGCTCACCATCAACTAACAGTAACAATTCCAATTCACTGGATCTAATTGTTGTCTAAAAGTAACCTTACAATGCTGGAGTAAACACTACCCCGGGGTCCGACTGGACTAATGAGACGTGCCGAAGGATGGGCGACACCGGATCAAATTCCCAGAACAGCCATATAACGCAGTGAGTGACAATGTTTAGGGACAATGTGTGCTTTGCGGGCTGTTCGATATATTATGAATATAATATGAACCCCAGAATATCCCTTACCCTCAGTAATTTATTTCATTTGAGATATTAAAATCATTTATTTAAAAATTATTAAAATCCTTTACTTTAAACTTATTAAAATCCTTTACTTTAAACTTATTAAAATCCTTTACTTTAAACTTATTAAAATCCTTTACTTTAAACTTATTAAAATCCTTTACTTTAAACTTATTAAAATCCTTTACTTTAAACTTATTAAAATCCTTTACTTCTTTAACTTCTTTTACTCAAATCTTATTAATGAAACTAAACTATAAGTCAGGTAACTTTGGTTTAAATTACCAGTAAATTGCAATTTCCTTACATAACTTAATTTGTCAATAATTCCAACCTTCTTCGTATTCTTAGACCCTGTATAGGAGATACACCTTAGAACTATCTTCCTCGCCCTGGTTCATCGTATCGAGCAAGTTTTTGGCTATGATAGGTAAATTGAATTTACTGTGGTTAAAATTTGTCTTTCATTTTATTTCAATTTGTTTTTTCTGAAATCTTTGTTTATGTTTTGATTGATTTTTGGCAGATATGCAAATGTTCCGGATGTGTGGCTGCTCATTCGTAGGATGGACTCTGTTCCTCTTTGTTGTCTCCTCGGATCACCACAGCCCTCGTCATACCGGAATTTACTGCCACTACCCTGATTGTCCAAAATCCTATCTTAGTTATACCTATTAAAACTTATCTGTATATTTGATACAACTATTAAATCTCTTAACACCCCCTATTTAGTGTTACTCTTTTTTTTCTATATCAATTAATTGTTAGAGGCCGATATCTACATAGGTTATTCTTAGTAAACTATTTGAATGTGCCATGTATGATAGACTGCATAATTTTTTCATCAAATATTCTGTTATATCACCTAGTCAATCAGGTTTCCAGAAAGGAAAGTCAACATCTAATTCTATATTATACAAGACTGAATATAAAGTACAAGGGACTTAATAGCAGACAACACTAGATGGCACATTTTGTTGACCTACGTAAAGCATTGGACACGGTTAAACTTAAAGCACCGTCAATAATACGCTACGATAAATTGCAGCGATTTATTGAACACAAAGTTCATAACAATTTATTGGATGATTGAGACAGTATTAACACGCAGCGATTTTTACTCAATATATTTTTTTTACTGACCCTCATGGAAGTAACTTTATGGTGTCTGTATTTGAAATGTGTTTAGCATTATATATTGAGCTAGATTATAACGATTTCTTGGATCCCTGCTCCCGTTACGATCTCCTGTTTACACGTAATGATAAATCGTAACAAACTCTTCATTACGATAAATCGCTACAATTTATCGTATGTGTAAATGGGCCTTAAGATATTGCTGGAGAAGTTGTCGGACTATGGTGTTCGTGGTTTACCTTCACAATGGTTTAGGAGTTATTTGATCGAAACAAAGTATACAGTTTGAAAAAGATCTATCCAATTCGAAAAAGGACCTGTCGGGTGTTCCTCAGGAATCTGTACTTGGAGGTCTCCTTTTTTAATATACAGTAACGATCTCCCTTTAGTTTCTCGTAACCGATATTCAATATTATTGGCAGACAACACGACTTTCTGTTTGTCTGATCATTCGTTCGGATCATTAATTCGGAAATTTAATGTTGAGCTTTATAAGGTTTCCATATGGAAAAGACTGTTGCGTTAATTGACACTAACATAGAATGTAGATCGGATTAATTTTCGTTGACTATTAATGGCAAGATGATTCCTTATTCAGATAGTTTTAGATACCTGGGAGTACTTATCGATAAGGTTCTGAAATTTGATAAGCACATTGATTAGATTTGTACAAAGCTGTCAAGGTCGGTAGAAATGATGTTAGGTTAGATTTCTATGTACCTGATTATGTTTTTATTAACTTATATTGTAGGTTTACGTACCTTTATTGATTTATTGTTATTTGATTTGGGGAGGTACTAATATGTGTCATATTTTAAAAATAGAATTATTACAAAAAAGAGCAAATTGAATTATAACTAACAGCGAATACCTTTATCACGCAAACCCCTTATTCAGAAATTGTGCAATACTTAAAATATCAGATATTTTCATATCAAACTGACGTATTCACGTTTATAGATTTTATCATCATTTCACTTATACAGAACATTCCTATAACACCAGAAATTGTTACACTTTAGTACCAATCTTTCAACGTCAATCTACCACTCAAAGGTCAATTAGTTAAATAGCACCAACACATTTCATCAATAATTTACCTCTAAATGTACAGCAATTAACCACAGTATCTACTTTCAAAAAAATTATTATTGCTCCTTTAGTAAATCTATGCTAGCACTTTTGTAGTATATTTTTAAAAGTTATTATTTTCATCTTTTTAAGGCCGTTTTGGCTTAATAAGGGTTGATGAATAATGTTTGTACTTTCTGCAATAAAGATTTGATTTGAATTAAATTAAATTTATTTATGATATAATTACACTTATTTGTGATATAATTGAACTTATTTGTGATATGATTTAATTTATTTGTGATATGATTACACTTATTTGTGATATAATTGAACTTATTTGTGATATGATTTAATTTATTTGTGATATAATTACACTTATTTGTGATATAATTGAACTTATTTGTGATATGATTTAATTTATTTGTGATATAATTACACTTATTTGTGATATAATTGAACTTATTTGTGATATGATTTAATTTATTTGTGATATAATTAAACTTATTTGTGATATGATTCAATTTAATTGGATCTTTTCTGTTTGCTGGGCGCATTTGAAAATAATGAAATTAATTCAATATTTAATTTAATTTATTCGAGATTTATTTGTTTATTTGAAATTTATTTGAAATTTAATTTAATTTATTTGAAATTTAATTTAATTTATTTGAAATTTAATTTAATTTATTTGAAATTTAATTCAATTTCATTGAAATTTAATTCAGTTTCCTTAGAATTTAGTTCAATTTCTTAAAATTATTTTTCCAGAAAAAGGTAGGTATGTAGAAGTAGGACATCCCAAATCATCATTTGTGTACAATACGAATACTGATTGAAAAGATTCACACGGGATTTCCATATTATCAAGATGGTTATTGATATATCAACGTTGAAGGTAGTTTTAGGTATCGAGATTTCGAAGAAAAAATGTCTTTTCTTCGTCAGAAACGGAATAGATTACGATAAATTGTTCCCTCCTATCTTTCTTATTGCAGTGTACATTAAAAAAGCATACAACGAAAAGTTGGCAACTTAAATTAACTGCACCATTTATATTTTAATAAACCTTTTGAGTGCAGAGTATCATTTAATACAAAGACTCTATAGCAAGGGTGGGCACACATTGTGATTTTCAGTGCCTTAACATGGAATCTCAGTGCCTTTATCATTTTCTTTTCGTTTTTTAAAATGCATGATATGCTGAGTAATTATAATGAGGTGTATTATAGGTTACGGATAGTGGTACATATTTTGCACATAAATATTGGTAGTAGATTTATCATATGCATTAAAAGGAATTAATAAGTGCTAACTAATTATATTTATTTCATGTGAAAATAATTCAAAATAAAAACAAAAAACAATTATCTTGCATAATGAAAATCACAGGAGAGATGATAACGGCTAGCTATCTTATTAAAAGAGGGACTCAAAAATGATTGCACTAATAAAAACCAGAGTGTAACTAGATAAACGTTTGAATGATATATATTTTATATGAATAACTGAGACAGAGGTAAAAATTTAAACACCAGCTCTAATGAAATGATAAATAAAAAAAATACCTCATTAACTGATGAAATTGACTATCAAAGTAGCAAGGTCATTTCAAATATATTGTTCATCAATTAATTTATAATGCAGTCATGGCTAAACAGTAAACATTCTAAATTTTCTTTGGGAGAAAATTTAACACCGTTTCCCTGCTTGGCACGAATGAGGCCCTGCAAGAGTGCCAAAAGAGCACCGAGTGCTTGATTTGCCCACCCCTACTCCATAAAATAGTTATCAATGTGTTCTTTAATGTGATGGCTATCTTTAAGTGGCACTTCTTTGTAAGTAGATTTGTTGCCAAGTGGTTCAGCATGTGTAATGCAATACATATGACTTCCATTAGTATCCTCTTCTCATTATGTAGTTAGATACCTAATATTTAAGACACTGAACAGAGTACCAGAGCGTTAGAAGTGATAGTGTCAGTTCAGTTCTATTCATCATATAACATAATTTTTTTTTCTGAAATGAGGCTAAAATCGTGCTTATTTTTGTTTTTTGCTGTTAGCAGTTTCTTTTTCAGTCAAGCCGGAGGTGAGAGAATTTATATACAAAATGTTATCATAATTGCAATTGATTATTTCGAAATTTTTAGTAATTTATAGTATCCTTAGAATACTGTAAATTACTTTTTGTTTGTTTTATAATTCAGTATCTGAAAACCTTGTAATAATGGATCAGTGTAAATTCATCGCAGTAAATTCATCGCATGGTAAATTCATCGCATGGTAAATGAACGGTAAATATATATTAAGGTAATAACGGTAGATAATACAAACAACAGTAAGGTAAATAATAGAAAAGTATAAGATATGATATTTTTTACAAAAAGACATTATAACGTTCAAATAATATATAGATATGTTGCTAAAGCAAATTTTCATTAATATTAAAAATACTTATTAAAAATTAAATTCTATCGCTACAACTCCTCAAAAAATATTTCTAAATTACTTTTAAAAGATAAATTGTAAGCGATAACTCCTAAATAATCAGAAAGACAGGTTCACATCTGCTGAGGCAATCATGTTTTGGAGATCATACTTTTATAGACATTATTGTACGTGCACGGACATTTCGTCCACGGACGTTTCGTCCAACGGACATTTCGTCCACGGACATTTCGTCCACGGACATTCCGTCCACGGACAATTCGTCCACGAAATGCTTTATTTTGTATTATATTTATATTGTGTATAAATTTTATATTGAACATTATTTATATATATTTTGCAATATGAAAGTAGAAAACACTCTTTTTATGGCAATTAGAAATTTACGGTATTTGCCTTAATTCTTATTGCAATCTTCTTCTCATGCTCCTGCTGGCCGGCGACAGTGAAATAATAAAGCTGAATACTTTATTTAATGATATGCAGGCAGGAATCGCTTTTATTTTACGTTGGTCCAATATGTAAGATTTGAAAATAATAGAAAATTAGGAAACTGTGATGTGAAATATACAGTATGTATACACATCATGCGAAGACTCATTTCTCTGATAGTACATAATATACTACTAACATAGTGATTGATAATAAATTATGTTATAAAAGAATTAGGTAGATATTGGTACTTTTAGTATTGCCTTTATTTATTTAAACGTAAAAACGTCCATGCTGTCAGACTGTTCCAAATTTTCTAACTCATAATAAAACCATATAAATCATTATTATTTACCTCTATTGTAACTATTTCATTCTCTTTCTTACCTTTCCGAACATTTAGTGTCGTTAGTACACTGTTATTTCATTTCCATATTTTAAATACTCATAACTCATTAACTAATGCAAAATATTAAAGGAGGTATATAATTTAAAGTATACAGTAAAACCGTTCATCATGTCTAATTTCATAACTGCAATCGATAGGTAAACATTTTTTAATGTGTTCATATGAAATGGATGGGAATAATTCATTATAATAATAACTGGCTATTAATATAATTACGAAAACTATTGTGAAATATAACACATATACACTTTGAAATAGAAAATAAAGCAATTCGTGGACCAAATGTCCGTGGACGAATTGTCCGAGGACGAAATGTCCGTTGGATGAAATGTCCGTGGACGAATTGTCCGTGGACGAAATGTCCGTGGACGAAATGTCCTAGACCCATTATTGTAACAGTGAATGCGGTATATTTTCAAACAGGTATACCATTTACAGTGAGTTATGTTGTTGTTCAAACTATGAGTAGCTAAACAAATATTTAATTTTAAGGAATAATATGAAAATTTAAATTATAGAAAAAATTTATAATTATAAAATAAAAAAAAAAAATTATAATTATAAAATAATTAATTGATTTAGTTTTGCAACTTTTTCAATAGTAATTGTATGATATACATATGAAAATTATTAAATCAATCATTTAAAGTAAACTAACAGCACAGATTTGCAGAAACAAATAACTTTAATCCAGCGAAAAGAAAAGTAAAGTCTGCAATTATATCCTGAGAGTTTATTATAGTTAATTAATTTATATTTATAATGTATCATGCAATTAGTTCACTATGCAATGAATTTACCATGCGATGAATTTACTGCGATGAATTGACCGGATACCGTAATAATACATAAATAAGAATAATTATAGCAAAAATTTGAATCCGTAACGTGTATATATTACCATTTCACCGATTGGATGGATAAGACAAATTGAATCTGTATAGATTATAATAATACTATTTTCCCCAACAGCTGATGGATTAAATATCCCGGAGTTATTCACTACACACTACAGCACGGTCTTTATTCCTTGTTATGTTGACTCCGGAACTGATCATGTGAGTATTAGAGTGTTATAGTTAACGATGAAATATTCAAAATCAATAGAGGTTTTGTATTTCAATAATAAAATAATTAACCAATACTCTCAAAAGAGAAATAGAAATGGCATTGATTATTTTGTTCATTGGCTGAATTGACGAAAGGGAACGTCGAGGTAATCGGACACCAATAGTATTTGCACTGAGACATTTCCTAGTTATTATTATAATGACAATGCCTTTCATCACATAGGAAAACAGGTCTCTACTTTCCTGGACTCGAGTTGGATATGATGGTTCTGTACAGACCATGATGGCTCCAAATGAAGTTGATTTTGTGCCACCAAGCAATGTTTATTCATATCCAAGCAAAATTAATAACTTCGATTCTCTTGTAGTTAGAAATATGGTAAACTCCCTTTCAGGCACTTACACCTGTCACACTGATAAAGGAAACGCTAGTACTTTGGTCCATGTTTTGGATGGTGGTGAGTGCCTTTGGATCTGTATTAAATATTTACAATACTTATTTCAGAATTAGAAATTTAGAAGTATGTATAATTGTATATTACTGTACAGAGGTAGCGCTTAAAAAAGTATAGATTTTAAAATCGCCACCTATTTAATCAAACGATGTCAAATTTTAGTGACAATCTTGTTAAATTAATTATTTCCAGAGTGTCTGCCATCAGCAGTAATACACTTTTTGATACGAATAACAAAATTATTAAAGTCTTCATATTTTTTAAAAGATGAATTTTTTTAAAGTTACATATTTTTACAAATACATCTTATAAATATTATAAGGACTTAATCAACTGTGAAATGCTCGATAAAGCCTTTAGAAAAAGTCTTCTCGTATTGGTATTTAGAAGTGTATTACTGCGACAGGTGACACTCTGTAAAATATTACTTATTCTAGATACTAAATAATAGTTAACTTTTTTCTTTTCCATATGATTTTTGATTGAATTTCCTCTCTCATATAAAAAAATAGTAATGCAGAAAATGAATACTTTTGTTTGCGAGATGGCAATATACGATATCGAATTTATCTGATGTAATATGTATCACTAGGGTAAGTTCCGAGTTATTGAAGAGTTCTACATTTTGTATTATAAAGAAAAGGTATACAAAAATTAAATTGACGAGTTCAAATATAGAACATTTTAAGATGGAAATTGTTGAACTAGTCGATTACTATTTACTTGGCCTAGTTCTTTTAGTCACAGTTATATAGAGTTGTTACACTCATCATGGTCTCTATTATTTTCTATAGCAAGATTATATGTAATTCTTTTGTAATGATCTTTTTATATTCCGAAATTGTGAGATGAATTTTAAACTACAAATTAAATTTAGAATATCTTAGATAAGGACAATTATTTTAAAATTTATTTAGAGTGTTTAATAGGACAAAAAGAGAAATATTGATAGAATCCTCAATAAAATTTGATACTACCGTACCTTTCAGAAATACCAACAGTTGTCTCTTCAGTTGAATCACGAAGACTAACAACCTCACCATGTTCTGAGAACTTCGATTTTGTCCATGGTAGGTGCCTCTACTACAGCACTGAAAAGATGAATTGGAAAGACGCACATCGTGCCTGTATCGATAGAACCAGCAGCCTCATCACCTTCAAAGATGTCAAAGATTTGATGTCCTTCTTGCTCAATCTTCAAAAGTCAGGTCCGAATAATCTTTATAGATATCTCACATTTGAAAAAATATAATTATTACAATTGGTGGTTACAGTCGTGATTCAACGAAAATTCAGTCATAATTTATTAAAACACTTATATTCTTCGCCGGACATTGAAAGAGCAAATAGGGAAATTGCCCAAAAAATGAATGCTGTTAGCGTTAACCCATTAACAATAAAAACAAGGTCTAATTTTTCACATTTTCCTCTTCAGGACCTAACCATTACGATTTTCGGATGTGGGCTGGATACGCTTTGTTTGATGAGAGTAACAGCAGGCTCGGCGCACTGCAGAATGACATTCAGGTGAATGAAAATATTCCATTACTCAAAACAGCAAGTAGCATTTAAATGGTGAACATAGTAAATTAAAAAAAATCAGACAGTCCGTAACAACTTACAGCAGTTTGATACCGCCTCGAATTTGAGTGAAATCATATTACTGAGTACAGGATGACGTTCTTCTTTTTAGCTTCATTGAATAAATCGAATTGAATCAAAATACTTTTTGTGTAATTTTCAATATATATATCTGACACCACCCTGTATCACTGTATCAACACATTTGTTTTTCTTATATTTCGCTGCAGGCATCTCCCATGTTTAGCAAGTATTGGGCGAGCCTAACCTCCTGCGGTTACCTGTATACAATCAAGCACGCTACCATTGCGGCCCGAAATAAAAAGGAGTGTGATACAGAGATGTACAACTTTCTTTGCGAACAACCGACTAGTTGATTCGCCTCTGTATGCTAAGGAATAATCTTATAGTAATGACAGCAATACAATGTCATAATTAAATTTTTTCTCTGTTTGCAACTATTGGTGCATGTGCACTTTATTTTTAGCTCTTCACTGAAAACATTATGTACAACTATTTGTGGTTGTTTCACAAAAATATCTTATAAAATCATTAAAACATTCGCATAATAAAAATTTTGGCTATTGATTTTTTCTTTCTTTCAATATTTAGAGGTCGCAACATATATAATTTGATGCGACTGTGTGGAAAAGTACTTAGTATTTTTATTTCAATCTAGACATAAAATATAGCGCAATATGTAAATTTTTTATAAATAATTATTAGAAAATAATGTAAGAAATTTTGTCTAGTTAAAATAACGGATTTAATCTAGGACATAATAATAATTTTTTTTATCTGTTGAAAGTTAAAATTATTAGAGAACATTTAATTTAAATTACAACTGTCCGGAGATCATGTGAGACCAATCATTATATTATTGAGGGGACCTTTTAGATTGGAAACGATGTTTAGGTATAATTTTTCGTTTACGGTTATATGCAGAAAGTAATTCAAAGACATTTTTGTTTTTTATACTTTTTTGTTGAAAATTGTTGATTTTTTTTTTTGAGGAAATTTCCAAACTTTTATATCGTGGTAAGTTTTAAATCAATTGTTTTGTTTTTTACTGAAAACATTGGTAATGTAATTCAAAATAACATTGGAATCTGTAATATTTGAATTTCATTATAAGTTTTTAGAATTTTGGGAAAAATGAGTAAAATAGGATTTAAAAAAAATACATAAACGATATGAACAATCAAAAAAACCAGATCTCATATATCTTGCTTTCGTTCTCTTCTTCCCATTGCAATATGGATGGATGAAATCAGTCTGAAAATTAAATAAAAAAGATTAGAAGCTAGTTATTGCATAAAAAACATTAATCAGAAAATGACTACAAACTACTTAGTGCAATGCTTCTGCATGCTTGGTACCATCCCTTCTTGATACAATTGTACTAGTTATAGTACGTTTTCAATATTCTGTTTTCCATTCTTCTAGAGAAATATGTAGAGATTCATATAAAACAATAAAAGAAAAAAGTGATATTTTACGGTACCGAACCTGAAGTTTAACCCTAATGAGTTTGACGTGTGTTTTCTAAGCACATCCATTTTAAATTACTTAATATCTTTCATATCATTCCTTTAAATTTACTGGCCTTTCTTGACTTTGTTCATACAAAAATACCAAAATCTATTTTTGTATTTGAAAATTAAAAAATATTTACGTATCGGCATAAATCAGTGTAAATCACGTAAATTAGGAAATTAATTGTACTGTGGTGACGTGTTGCAACTTAGAAATACAGTTTTGATTGGCCTACATCTGTCCACGTTTTCATGGAGTACACATAAATGCGCGAGCTGTGATCGGGTGCTATTTCAGTTGCCATTGTTTTATATATACCTATGTATTTATTCCTCTCTATATATTCAATATTTTACTTGAAATTTGGTACTCATACGTAAGTTTAATATATATACTAAAAACTTGTAAAAATACAGTACTGTAGGTTTATAAATAAGACATGTAAGTCTAACTTTCCTAATCATTCCGATAGTCAAATTCATTAGGGTTAACCCTAATGAGTTTGACGTGGGTTAAGAAATATTTACGTATCGACGTAAACCAGAGTAAATCACGTTAATTATGGAATTAATTGTACTTTGGTGACGTTTGGCAACGTAGAAATACAGTTTGGTTAGCCAGTACGCTCAAATTTGTCCACATTTTCATCGAGTACAGATACATGCGCGAAGTATGATTGGGTCACTCTCCACCCAATCACAGCTCTGCCTCTCAGTTGCCAATGTCTTATATACCTATGTATATATTCCTCTCTATATATTCAATATTTTTATTTGAAATTTGGTACACATTAATTTAATATATATACTAACAACTTGTAAGAAATACAGTATCATAGGTTTGTAAATAAGACATATGTTTTTTTAACACATAGTCAAACCCTCCCGTTGATTCTGACAGTCAAGCTCATTAGGGTTAAGACAAGTTATTAAGACTTTGCTTCAGTAGGCCAAAAAAAAAAAATTATTCTCATATTAAAAAAATCGTATTCTTTCATCTAATTTTAATTTGGATCATACATTCAATTTGTTCTGGCTGTAATTTCCTGGTTTCTTAAATAGTTTATGAAACCAAACACAATAATATTGCTATTAAAAACTGTTAAAACCAAAGTCTACAGTTTAACAATAAAATGAAATTCACAATGATAAAATATTGAAGAATATGCAATAATTAGAGTAGGAATCAGTGCTGGAATATTATCATTGGAATAAAGCTTTTTTCTCAAATCAATTACACTGGCTTACAGACAAATTACACTGGATATCAGATAACAAATAATCGTCAGGAGTTCCTCAACTGATTTAGACCAATTTTGGTATTCTGAGTCCGAATATCACATTCATTTTACTCTAGCAGGTCAACTTTTTGAGATACAGCCATAGGCTCAATTGATGACATGTGCTAATATCAGGGGTTTTGAGTTCAAACATGTTTTTCTTTAAGAATATATCGAATTACACAATAATAACAACATTACAATATACAGAAGAGGAGTATGAATCACAAGATTGTTGTGGTCCGCAGTCTTTTTCACAATGTGTCGAAGACTTCAAAAGAGCTGTTGGCCTAAACACTCAATTTGATGGAGTAAATAC
The DNA here is from genome assembly GCA_947561585.1 of Caprella mutica. Classification (NCBI taxonomy): domain Eukaryota; kingdom Metazoa; phylum Arthropoda; class Malacostraca; order Amphipoda; family Caprellidae; genus Caprella; species Caprella mutica. Next base: position 79,187 of record CANNZV010001915.1, read on the forward strand.
AAACTAAATGAATTTGGATACGTTGACTTTCATTTCCTGAGGAAAACGTAAAAAAAAGTCATAAAGGGTTTCTCAGCTGATAATCAGAAATTGTTTTTTTATTCAAAATCTATTTTTTAGATTTCTGTAGCAAAAAATCGTGACCTGATTGAGCAAAACAAAGGTCATTTTTGGACTCAGAGCATCAAAATTAGTCAAATTCAACTGAAAAACAATGTATGATTTTAAAAATATATTTTTTGTTACCCAGTGTTATAACAATGTGTTTCAACATTATTGATATTTCTCAATAGCCATATATAAACAATTAAATATCGTAATGCGGTATACAAGATATACCAATTTGTTACTTAAGATTGGAATTTCGACGTCGAACCAAAAATATTGTGAAAGCTTGACTTAAAGAAATAACAGAAGGCTAAAAGAAATGGTGAAATTCTCAGATGAACAGAAAAAGTTTATGATAAGAGCATTCGGGACAACATCTTCGCCAGCAATGATCAGACGTCTGTTCTTACAAGAGTACAAGATATCTGGAAGAGCAAGGGAACAGTTCAAAATATTTATTTTACAAGAATAAATCGGAATTTCGACAAGAATGGAACAATTTTTCGAAAGAAGAAATCAGGAGGTTCCACAAATAGACCGCCAGAAAAAGTCGAAGAAGTAAGAACATTTTTGGATGTAAAATCAAGAAGCTCAGTCAGGAAATCAGCGCCTCTTTTCGACATTTCTTCAACTACTTATTGGAGAATCCTTATGAAATACCTCCACAAACGGTTCTATCTTGATATGGATGTGCATCCAATAACTGAAGCCCATAAGGAACAGCGAATCAAATCCTGCCGGCGGCTCTTGGATCAGTCAAATATCGAAACATTTGTGTTGAAAGTTATCTGGACTGATGAATTTTTTTTGCTTGAATCAAGACTCCCAGAGGAAGAATGATGGTACTTGGTCTCTTACTAGTCCCAATGAGATTGTCAAATCTAACAATAGAAATGATGAGAAGGCTATGCTTTTTGTTGCTATTGTTAACGGTAAAGTGCCATTCGTTCATGCCTTCATGGATGAAAATGGAAGACGCAAGATAGTGAATGGAGACTGCTACCATAAATTGCTGCAAGAAAATATTCGGCTACAAGACGAGGTTTATGGTGGATGCAGGACGGTGCTCCTGCCCATTGCACCACTGCCGCCAAAGAATTCCTGTTGAACAAGTTTGGAGGCAGAGTCATCAGCCGTGGGACACAGATTACGTGGCCAGCGCATTCTCCAGATTTGAATCCTTTGGATTTTTATTATCGAACCTTAGCTCAAAAAGAAGTGTATTCTGCAAAACCAACGGGTCTTTCCCAGAATAGCGTTGCAAAATATTTATTTATTATATTTATGTTTAATATAATTATTTATTAGTTTATTAGAGGCACAATATTAATTATAAATTACCTGTATCTATAATACAAACAGGCACGGATTAAATTAAAGTTATTTATTTCCTATGTATTACTGAAGGATTGAAAACTTCGAACAAACTCGTGTTTTCATTGAAATTACCCAAACATTATAGATTTTTTTACATGGAACTTTAATGTATTTACTGTATCCGCTAGTTTGTTGTACTGCAAACTTCATGATTGTTTAATGACCTGACAGGGGGGCTCGAGGAGTGGCACGCTCCTTATAAATTCACATATCGAATATTTCCATTTTCCGTGATATTTTTTCAATTATTACTTCAATAGTTCAATAAATCTTAATGACCTAACTTTCATTTTATTATATTAACTTGGTATTTATGAATATATTAATAAAGATTTTGCGCCGCTACTCTGGGAAAGACCCAAACCAACTGCAGTGGACGAACTTATCAATGTTGTGAAGAGATTTTCAGAAGAACATCGCGAGAATGTCCTTCAGAGTGTAGCACTTAATGTTTTGAAGCAGGCAAATCTCTGTGTGCATCAAAATGGAGGCCACTTTCAGCACCTTCTATAATATGCATTTCTTTTTATTAATCATTAAAAATACCCTCTTCTTGAACATTTTGATGTATTATTTTTTTCCCGTCAGTATAACTATGAATAAAAGCCACTGAAAAATATAAAAAATGTTGAAACACACTGCAGCTTCTTCATCCTCTATTGTTTCTAGGTCCTGATCTGATCTCATGGTAGTTCCTACAAAAGCACTCAGTACCACTCATCCCTCGCCATCATTTTACATATTCATACAGCTTATTTACCTATACTGTATATTAAAGTTGTATTACTCAATAACCATAAGTTTTAACACATGGAACTAAAACTCTAACTCTTTATCGTTCCAGTCACTGAAACTTCGAATAAACACTTGTTTTGCAGAACGATTAATTATTTAATATTAGTTTGAAGACATTTTTTAAATAAAATATTATGAAGCTTTTTCTGTTTAAAATAGAGTTGATTTCCTTTCAAGTTTGATTGTTACTTGTTTACGTTCAATTGGGAAATGCTTATCGAATAATTTGTAAATCTCTTATTTTTATGTTACGAAGTTAATAAGATATTTTCAATTAAATTTTCTTACAAGATTATGTTTACTGATTTTTTTTTTAGTATCTTTTAATTCAATTCAATTCAAATTTCATTTAACTTATGTGAAATTAAATGTTACCTATTTTAGATTAAATTTTTCCTTTTAGAAATTTTAGTTTACTTATTTTAGATTAAATTTTTCCTTAAATAAATTTTAGTTTACCTATTTTAGATTAAATTTTTCCTTAAAGAAATTTTAGTTTACTTATTTTAGATTAAATTTTTCCTTAAAGAAATTTTAGTTTACTTATTTTAAATTTAACTTTACATATTTGAAATTTAATTTTACTAAGTGTCGGTTCAGTGTCTGTTATATTACCATCAGTGATAAAATCTTCCCTTACACCATATCAGTGCATTTCACTTAAAATGATACAAAAACCGTTGATGTTTTTTTGCCGTTAGAAGTTTTTTCAGTCAAACCTGAGGTGAGCAAATTCACACCTGCAATGAGAATTTATTTCCTAATTACAATTAATTAATTATTTTGAAAATATTCGTAATTTTTTTGCCAAATTTTGGATTCATGAAAATGTGAATGTGCATCTATTTAGAAAATGGTAAAATATAGAAAAATCCTAACCGAACAGTTTGTTGATATAGTCATATAAATCACATATTGCACAGCACTTAACTTCAGAATGAATAAAATTTAGAGTGTATACCATATCATTTTTTGAATTTAACTATTTTGTACTAAAATATTTATTTATAAAAAAAATAAAACTGATAAACAATTCCGGTCTGCAGTCTACAGAAAAATCACTTTATCAGGTTTAAGTTTAAGTTTTTTTAAGTTTTCTTCATTCATTTAGTTTCAAAATATATGCCTTAAAGACATTATTACATAGAGCTTACAATATCTGTTCAGACTATTTCATTAAATGTATGCCTTAAAGACATTATTACATAGAGCTTACAATATCTGTTCAGACAATTTCATTAAATGTATGCCTTAAAGACATTATTATATAGAGCTTACAATATCTGTTCAGACTATTTCATTAAATATATGCCTTAAAGACATTATTACATAGAGCTTACAATATCTGTTCAGACTATTTCATTAAATGTATGCCTTAAAGACATTATTATATAGAGCTTACAATATCTGTTCAGACTATTTCATTAAATGTATGCCTTAAAGACATTATTATATAGAGCTTACAATATCTGTTCAGACTATTTCATTAAATGTATGCCTTAAAGACATTATTACATAGAGCTTACAATATCTGTTCAGACTATTTCATTAAATATATGCCTTAAAGACATTATTACATAGAGCTTACAATATCTGTTCAGACAATTTCATTAAATGTATGCCTTAAAGACATTATTATATAGAGCTTACAATATCTGTTCAGACAATTTCATTAAATGTATGCCTTAAAGACATTATTATATAGAGCTTACAATACCTGTTCAGACTATTCCATTTCACTTTGCACTGTCATATACTGGTCATCAATTAGAAAAAGTAAAAAAAAGATCAATATTTCAATAACTGAAACTTCAATTAAATTAATTAATAATTTTAAAATTCTTTCTTTTTGTAATATAAATATGTTATATGAAAGCATGCTGGACGCAGTCAGCGCATAGGCAATAGATTAAGCAAACCATCAGCATCACAAATAAGAGACCACGCAGAAACATGTGGCTCTCCCAACTCACTGGACCAGTTTACCATTATCAACCAATGCAATAAATCAATAGAATTACGCCTTTTAGAATCTTTATATATTCATAAATTAAAACGAAATTTAAATTCCACCATGCAAACAGCTTTCCACTTTCAAAAATCAATAGATAAAACATTTATAATCCCGCATTTTTCTACTCCTATTTATTATTCGATTACTTTCGATATGTAATCTTAGTTTTTTAATACATATTTAATATACTAGATTTTTATGTTCATTCTTTCTTAGGCTCCTTTTTAGGCTTTAGGACATATATTTTTAAACTTTTAGTCAGTTTCACTAGGAACATACATCTTCTGTTTTAAATGCCTGTTTCTTCAATCTTCATGTCAATTTTATCTGTGTAAAGTTTATTTATTTTTAGGAAAAGTATTTAGAATTTAGATGATTGTAATTTTTTAATGTATGAAAATTACCAAGCAAAAATTATGAATTTTATATTTCAGATCCTGAAGATGACTGTAAATAGAGTAAACGTTGAAGTTTTTTCTTGTAAATAAACCTTTTTTGAATAATATTTGCCATACAGTTAGGCAAAACGGTCGGCCAGACTGTATTTGTAAGCAAGTATACATATTTACAAAAGAATTCAAGCTCATATATGTATATATTAAAACATCTTTTCGGGCAACCTAGTAGACTACAGGAGTAAATCTATTATAGTGTATAATAATAGATTCAGGTGCATATGAAGGCGGATAGGAAATAATATACATCCCTAGAAATGAGACAATAAAAACAATTATGATTAGATCAAGGCCATGCAGAATTTACAAATTACAAATACTAAATGAAACAATGAAAAGAAAATGATTGGACTATTGAAGTACAGATTACTTTATGGATTGGAACAATAGAGACAAAAATAACCGGATTATGGTAATTTTAGATTTTAATTACTGATTGAAACAATAGAAAGAAGAATAACTGGACTATGGTAATTACAGATATTAATTACTTATTGAAAACAATGAAGACAAAAGTGACTGGACAATAGTAATTACAGATTTTAATTACTGATTGAAACAATTAAAATGTAAATGACTGGACTATGGTAATTACTGATGGTAAGAGTTGATGAGATCAACTTTATATCTTTTTGGGTTCAAAGCAGCTGTTGGTCCCCAAGAAAATTGTTTTTGTGAGCAAAAAATTGTTCTTGCGAGCTAATCAGGCTACTTCAGCTATCGATGATGACTATGATACAAATTCCCATTTACCATATCTGAAGTCTATTTTATACCATTTGACTCTGCAAAAAAGAAAGCACTTTTTTAAATTTTCGATGAAAAATTTGGCGATCACGTATTTTCTTAATGATTTTCAGTTATAATATATTTGTTTCAAAGATTAACTTATATTCTGTTTTATATGTATACACATTATTATAAAATAGTGTTTCAAATTTTCCTTTTGCTCTCCTGAAGCTGTTTGTGAAAGAGAATGGCCTCCCTTGGTCCTCGAAATGTTGTAATTTGGGTTATGTACTTTCAATTTTCTTTTCCACAATGTTTATCATTATTTTAACAGTACTTCAGCTTAGAGGATAGTGCTAGAGTTATGTTCTTAAACTATGAGGTCTTGGATTTTGCGTTAGTTACGGTCGTAGGCTTCATTTATTATCACACCTCTTCTTCTTCCTCTTCTATCCGTGAATTCAGCACCGGTGATTGTGTCCCTTTTCGTCACATTCCTTAGTAAGTGACTGAATCACGGAGATGCTTTTTTGCATCCATGAGCTTGTCACCGACTGCTGGTGAGTGACGTTTTTCGTGATGCCACTTTCCTTTTTAAACAGCTTCATCCAGTTCCTTGTACTTAATTCTCTTTTGACGTCAGCGATGTTGCCTTTAATTCCAGAACAGATGATAATTATTTATTACATATTCTATATGGATTTAGAAGGCGGATAACCAAGAAATGAGCTTCAATAAAGCATTAAGTAAAAGCTAAATATTATGTACGCATTTCTTTCATACAAAGGTAAATCAAAAAAGCATTTAGTAAAAGTTATACATTATTTGCGTATTTATATCAGAGTCTATTGAATTAACAAAATTGATTACTATTAGTATTGTAATAAGTAATAAGCACTTCTTTATTGTGTCTGCTGTCACAATTTTTTCTAGGCCCAATTGTCTTGAGGCCCAATTGTCTTGAGGCCCAATTGTCCTGGGGCCAATTGTCTTGGGCCCAATAGTCTAGGGCACAATTATCGGTGCAACAAACTAAGTAGGGATGGAAAAGATTTCAATTAATATTTTAGCGTGTACTCAGGGACATTTTTACAAATTATATAAAGGATACCAATAGTTTTTGAGAGTTTAGTACATAAAAAATAAAAATGTTGAGAAAACTTTAATTTACAATCTTTGTATACGCATACAAACCTGATACACTCTTAGATGAAAAAAATAGTACTAACGGCATTTAATAAAGACAACGTTATAACATCATGTCTGCGATTAGTGAACAATGATGCAGAAATATTATTCAGATTTTAAGATAAACGGTTGTTTACTGTCCATTCCTGCAGACTAGAAAGTACAAAATTAGAGATTCTCCATATTCAACAAAATAAGAACAGGTAAAAATAACAGTTGTGTCATCAGGAAACAAAACAAAATATGAATAATTACAGACATCCTGTAGGTCATTAACATACAAAAGAAATAACAAAGATCCAAGTATACTGCCTTGCGGATACCGGCAGTTAAAGTCCTGTTCTAAGAAAAATGGAAACCAATTTATTACACATTGTTTTCGACTCATAATATTACCTCTGAAACTATTAAGAGATTGTTCTCTAATTTCATATTTAAATTATTTCATAATAAGGACATTATGGGTCACGGTGTCAAATGTTTTACTACAGACAACAGATATACCTATTACATGTTTTATTAACCATTTAATTCTTCATAGATGTGCTCAAGGACACTAAAAAAAGCAACCGTTGTGCTCCTTTTGCTCCGGAACCCAAACTGAAATTAATTGAGCACATTATGCAAGCTTAAAAATGAGATTATTCTTTTATAAATGCACCTTTCATATATTTTACTTAGAAGAAGAACTGATATTGGTCTATAGTTTGCAGTTTCACATTCAGATCCAGATTTGTAAACCCGAATCGCAGTCGCTTTCTTAGTGATATTAGGAAACATCCTGTACACAATAGAGTCGTTAATGATATGAGAAATGAATTGTGATAAATGAATCTTTGTAATTAGATTTGTATATTTGAAATTTGATTTAATTTCTTTGAAATTGATTTAATATTTTTGGTATTGAATTAATTGTTTGAAATTGGTTTATTTTTTTGAAATGATTTAATTTATTTTAAATGATTTAAATTTTTTAAAATTGATAGAGCTTTTTTAAATTGATTTAATTTCTTTGAAATTAATTGTAAGACATGCCTAATTAACATTTGTGTATAATATGAATACTGATTATGCAAATTAACATGGGATTTCCAAAACATCAAGAGGGTTCTTAATATATCAACGTTGAAGGTATTTTTACGTTTCGAGCCTCCAATTAGAAAAATGCTCATTTACCGTTAGATAAATAAATATCCTATCATCATCCTATCATTGCAGTGTTTGTCAAATAAACAAACAACGGAAAGATCGCAACCTAAATGTTCCTTTATTGTTGACATTTTGTTAACCCTCTTAATTATGCGAAGACTTCAGAATTATCAAGACTCTATGAGTAGTTTATCTATGAGTCCTTTAACGAAGTAGCACTCAATTCTTGTTAGATTTTTTTGTGGTTTATTATGTATCAATTCTTGTTAGGTCTCAATAAAGCAATGCAATACATATGACTTCCATTAGTATCCTCTATTCATTAGATAGGTATGTACCTATACTATATAAGGCACTGAACAGAGTGCCACAGTACTAGTGTCAATTCAGTGTTGTCAGTTATATTACCATCCACTGATTTAACTAAAATGATGCCAAAATCGTGCATATTTCTAGTTTTTGCTGTGAGCAGTTTCTTTTTCAGTCAAACCGGAGGTAAGAATGTTATATCCAAAATGTTATATCAATTGAAATTCATTATTTCGAAAATATTATTAATATATACTATCCTTATGATAAGATATATGTCTTCTTGTATATTTTATAGATTTTTATCTTAAAACCTTATGATAATACTTAAATATTAATATTGATAGTTAAAGATTGCATCCTGAACGAGTAAAATTGTGAATGTTACCATTTCAACTACTTTTTTGTCTAACAGCTGCTGGATCATCATGTTCCGCGAACTTCAATTTGGTCAATGGTAGGTGCCTCTACTACAGCACTGAGAAGTTGAATTGGAAAGACGCACATCGTGCCTGTATCGATAGAACCAGCAGCCTCATCACCTTCAAAGATGTCAAGGATTTGATGTCCTTCTTGCTCATTCTTCGAAAGTCAGGTTCGAATTATCTATTTATATATATCACCGGCTTTTAATTGGTGGTTAAAGTCGATGATTCATCGAAAATTCAGTCACGATTGATTAAAACACCTATATTCTTCGTCGGACATTTAAAAAATGAATAAAATATATACTATTATAGGTCTAAATTTCTACATTTTCCTCTTTAGGACCTCACCATTACGAGTTTCCAATGTGGGCTGGCTACGCTTTGTTTGATGAGAGTAACAGCAGGCTCGGCGCACTACAGAATGACGTTCAGGTGAATGAAAATATTATAATATTTAAAAGAGCAAGTATTGTTAAAATGATAATCATGGTAAAATCTAAAAGTTAAGACAATCCACAACAACTTACTACAGTTTGATGGCTCCTTCTCTCATTTGACTAAGTCATCTCACTGAGTACATTAATACATCTTTCTTTTCAGCTTCATTGAGCAGTAAATACTATGAAAAAATATCAAATCGAATGAAAATATATATATATTTTTTAAAGTTTATTTCTAACATCACCATTTTTCGGATGTTCCGCTTGCAGGTTTCACCAATGTTCAGCAAGTTCTGGGCTACACTATCCTCCTGCGGTTACCTGTATACAATCAAGCACGCTACCATTGCGGCCCGAAACAAAACCGAGTGTGACGCAGAGTTGTTCAACTTCCTTTGCGAACAACCAACTATTTGATTCATCCCTGTATTTTTGGGGGAAATCTTAGAGATATGAAAGTAATGTAATATCATACTAAAAACTTTCAATCTCTATTTACAACTATTGGTGTTCTTTTTTTAACTTTACATTGTGCACTTTATTTACAATTATTGGTGGCTGTTTTAATTCCTTACTGAGCACTTTATTTACAACTATTGGTGGCAGTTTTAATTCTTTAGTATGCAATTTATCTTCCAATACTGGTGCTTTTTCTAGCTGTTCGTGGAGATCTTTATTTACAACTATTGGTGCTTGCTTTAAAAATATTCTATCAAATCATTGCAATATTCGAGTATTAAAATTTTATGGATACTGGTTCTTTTCTTTCCTTCATTATTTAGAGGTTACAACAAATAAAATTTGATGCGAGTGTATGGAAAAGTATTTAGTATTCTTATTTTAATTTACACATAAAATATAACAAGATCGAGATGATGTCAATTTTAAAAATGAAAGTAATTAGAAACAATTTTCAGTATTCCCAAAGAGAATATTTATTCTCAAATTAACCATTTAGCGGACAAGTATCACTCGAGTGATACACCATTACTTTTAGTTAATTATTTTTCAGGCATGTTTAGCTACCATTATATTGTATTAATAGGGCAGCTTAAAAAAACGGTCAAAGTATAATTATTTTTTGTCTGATTTTTCTTTTGTCTATAGACATTTAACTTTATAGAAAACTGTGAAAACAGAATTGTAAAATTTTACTATAAATCATACAAATGTACGTACAAACGTACTTCATTGATACGTACAGAGCGTACCCAAAGACTTTAGAGCCATTTTCTACTATTTCATATTTTGCACATTTTGCAAATTTAAATAGCTCCTTCTTCAGTTTTCAACCTATTTTTGTTATTCAATGTGCAAAATGAAGGTAAATTCCTAGACTACAATCTTGCTGTTTATGAATTTCAAAATTTGTTAAAAAAAAAATTCTACTAAATTTTTGGTGTACAGTAGGTATAAAATATTGAAAAATCATTCAAATTTTACTTTTTCGGTATTTTCTAAAAACTGGTTATGATTTTCAAATAACAGTGAGCGTGGGAATGTTTTCATATCTTTTAGCTATGTTATGAAGCATAAAACAGAAATATTTGTCAAAAATTGTTAGAGAAGATACATCTTGAAAATTTAAAAAACTGAAAAATTTCAACAACTCTCAAAATATCAAAATTTTTGGAAAAACCATCCGAACAAAAATGTCTTAGAATTTGTTTTTACATAAACTTTCTAAGTTTCAGAAACATCAAACCGTAAAAAACGAATCAACCTCATTTTTGAAAAGCTCCCCTTAATAAACCACAGACAGTAACAGACATTGTTGTCTTTCAAATTATCAATAAAAAATAAAATAGAAACATTAGTTAAAAGAAATGAAATTTTTCTAAAATAATATAGAAGAAATTCACGGGACTAAAAATATCTTGATAGACTATGACATGCTAAAAATTTAGACCAATCTGATGACTTTATTGGTAAGTGCCGCTGAAGGTTAATAAAGCTAGTGTTCTTTTAACTAATTTCAATTTGGATTACTTCAAACTGTTTTGGTTTTAATTTCTTTATTGCCGAAATATTCTACTGAAACCATACCTAATAGTGTTATTAAAGAATTTTGAAGCAAAAGTATACAGTATTACAACAAACTGAAATTCATTGAGCAATGATAAAAAAATTGAAGAATATGCTAATAATTAGAGTAGGAATCAGTGCTGAAATATTATCATTGGAAAAATGAAATAAAGCCTTTTCAAATAAATTATTTATTTTAAAAGATAACATTTTATTTTTATTTTGAGTGCTCAATTTCTCCGTAGCCTCTTCATCCTCTAATATTTCTAGGTCCTGATCAGCTCTCATGGTAAATGCCGTAACTTTTTTCCTTTCTTTCTCTTTGTCATGCGAAACAAAGACAAAATGAATGTTTATGAGATTCAAAAGCTAAAACTTGAATACAATAACATAAGTATACTAGAAGGGGCACTCGGCAGAGCGCATACCTTCGCCACCGTTTGTAATGATAATAATCCTGGAGTTATAACAGACCTCCCGATTACTTCCAAAATCTAACAAAATGGTTCCTGGATATTGGCGAATCGTCCAACCAAATTTCAGTCAATTTGTTTAAATACTTCTTGAATTATTGATTTATAAATGACCTTGACCTTTAATCAGATCTCCTCCAAAATTTTACCAAATGGTTCCTGTACAGTGGACATTGACCAATTATCCCACCAAATTTCAGGCAATTTGGTTGAATATTTCTTGAGTTATGCGAATAACAAGATGATAAATAAATAAATACATGAATAAATGCCGCACAAAATATAACTTAGCTAACAACTAGAAATATCAAACTTGGTGGAATTCACAATAAGCGTTATTATTATCTCATTAAATTCATCAAAAAGTAAATTACAGAGGACATAAAATGTTCAAAATGAGCAGTTCCGTATGAGTTAAAAAGCTGAGGGATAAATGTATAAAAAACAAGATGTTTAAAAGTTACAAGCTATTAAAACTTTAATAGCTTGGAAAATAGCAATCTCTTCTATTTCTTGTTTAACAGGAGGTAAAATAAATTTAAAACGTTTCGAAGTAAATAGCTCGAAAACAAATGCTCGGAAAAACCATTTGTTGAATAAACAATTATTGCTCGAAAATCAATTGGTAGAATGATCAAATTTCTCACAGTTTTCAAACTATTTAAAGTCAGTTAATTATGAAATTGAATCACTTCGACAGCTTAACCTAGCCGTTCTGGTTTCTAATTTGTAATTAACAATGACTGTATTTCATTTTTTCATCGCTATTGTATTACCGTTTTTAAATTATATTTTTTTATAGTAAAGGAATTTCTGCGAAAATTTTGGGGATACTACAATTTTCACATATGTCTGTCATTCGCCACAGTGGTGAACTAGGTTGGGATTAGGTTTTAGAAACTCAGGCTATGGGAATTGCCGTTCCCAGGAGAGAGCGGTTATTCCCGAGACATTTAGCATGAACTCTTGTATTCGTTCCTCTGGATTTTTAATTTTCACTTTTCAGTAGTCCTTATTTTGATGACTTTTCCATTAAGCAATTTATTATTTAAAATGTGTTCATTTGCCATACTTAAACGTCCTGGATTCTAATTAGTAATAATTAATAACTGTTTTTTACATTCATTGAGAGAGGTCCTCAGAAATCTGACGGGAACTGTGGTTCAATTCGTCCCTGTCGGGAATTTATCACTCCGCACATTGTGAATTGAACGTCAAGCCCATTTGGATGGGGAATTTGTGCCTTTTGAAGGTACCTTGATTCTTCTGACTCTTTGGGACACTCTCATCCTTCACAATCCTTCTTCTTACTCTCTTAGTTCACTTCAATTCACACAAGTAGTCTCCCTCTACTCTCTCTTCTTCCACTTTCCTCTCTACTTCTTCTCATTCCTCTCAATTTCCTCACTCTCTTACTCTCCCTATCGTCACTCTCACTCTCTTCCCTCACTCTCACTTCTCCCTGTCAGTCCATTAATATGTTAGTGGCTCCTAATAACTATTCGTGTGTCGATATCCACTAATTACTTCTAAATCAATTAAGCATTATAAAACAACTGCAAACTCTTAGGTGAACTGAAGGGTCAATCAATACCATAAATCTATCAGTCGTGACTGAATTAATAAATAGTTATGTAAATATTTAATTTTCTTTAAATTTTAATACGATAAATGATAAGTAAGTTTTAGGTGTTTTCAAATATTAAAAACGTATAATTACTTAGGTCGCTAGTAGAAGTAGGTATGGACCTGTATCACCTTCTGTGTACCATTGGGATCATTTTGACGTCAGAGTCGCTAGTAGAAGTAGGTATTGGCTAGACTAGGTATACATATAAAATTACAATGTATGGTTATCATATCTCATATTTGATATATAAATTAAGGAGATAATAAGGCAAAATCAATTTATAGATCTTTCATATAATGTACGCATCCAACATATACAACAGTTGGTTATAAAATTAATTGTTAGGTCTAGGTTCCTTCCTGAAAAATGCCTTCAAATATACAAATTTTGTCAAATATAAATTTATTAAATCAAATCCTCTAATGATCGTAAAACTATATTTTTGTGCACACAAAAGGTCTTCTTAATGGCAAAATGTTGTCTCTTTTTAAAAAGGGTCTTTGAATGCATTATTTGTGTTCACACCGAACAAAAGATTCAAATGTCACCTCAATGCGCAGAAGAAAAAGAATAAGTGAAAAAATAAAGTAATTCGCTTCATAAAAAAGGTCATGAACCAACCCGACCTTCTGAAATTATTCTGACTGACCTACCATGACCTGTGTTAAACCCCCACTATCCGAGTACTGTGAGTGTTATTAAGTTTAGCCCATTATACCTCCTGCTTTACCTTTTCCCCATTATACCTCCTGCTTTACCTTTTCCCCATTATACCTCCTGCTTTACCTTTTCCCCATTATACCTCCTGCTTTACCTTTTCCCCATTATACCTCCTGCTTTACCTTTTCCCCATTATACCTCCTGCTTTACCTTTTCCCCATTATACCTCCTGCTTTACCTTTCCCCCATTATTCCTCCTGCTTTACCTTTTCCCCATTATACCTCCTGCTTTACCTTTCCCCCATTATACCTCCTGCTTTACCTTTCCCCCATTATACCTCCTGCTTTACCTTCTCCCCACTATACCTCCTGCTTTACCTTTCCCCCATTATACCTCCTGCTTTACCTTTCCCCCATTATACCTCCTGCTTTAACTTTTCCCCATTATACCTCCTGCTTTACCTTTTCCCCATTATACCTCCTGCTTTACCTTTTCCCCATTATACCTCCTGCTTTACCTTTCCCCCATTATACCTCCTGCTTTACCTTTTCCCCATTATACCTCCTGCTTTACCTTTCCCCCATTATACCTCCTGCTTTACCTTTTCCCCATTATACCTCCTGCTTTACCTTTCCCCCATTATACCTCCTGGTTTACCTTTCCCCCATTATACCTCCTGCTTTACCTTCTCCCCACTATACCTCCTGCTTTACCTTTCCCCCATTATACCTCCTGCTTTACCTTTTCTCTATTATACCTCCTGCTTTATCTTTCCTCCCTATTATACCTCCTGCTTTACCTTTTTCCCATTATACCTCCTGCTTTACCTTTTCCCCATTATACCTCCTGCTTTACCTTTTCCCCATTATACCTCCTGCTTTACCTTTTCCCCATTATACCTCCTGCTTTACCTTTTCCCCATTATACCTCCTGCTTTAACTTTTCCCCATTATACCTCCTGCTTTACCTTTTCCCCGTTATACCTCCTGCTTCAACTTTTCCCCATTATACCTCCTGCTTTACCTTTTCCCCATTATACCTCCTGATTTACCTTTCCCCCATTATACCTCCTGCTTTACACTTTCTCCATTATACCTCCTGCTTTCCCTTTTCCCTATTATACCTCCTGCTTTACCTTTTCCCTATTATACCTCCTGCTTTACCTTTTCCCCATTATACCTCCTGCTTTACCTTCTCCTCATTATACCTCCTGCTTTACCTTTTCCCCATTATACCTCCTGCTTTACCTTCTCCCCATTATACCTCCTGCTTTACACTTTCTCCATTATACCTCCTGCTTTACATTTTCCCCATTATACCTCCTGCTTTACCTTCTCCCCATTATACCTCCTGCTTTACCTTCTCCCCATTATACCTCCTGCTTTACCTTCTCCCCACTATACCTCCTGCTTTACCTTTCCTCCCTATTATACCTCCTGCTTTACCTTTTCCCCACTATACCTCCTGCTTTACCTTTCCCCCATTATACCTCCTGCTTTACCTTTCCCCCATTATACCTCCTGCTTTAACTTTTCCCCATTATACCTCCTGCTTTACCTTCTCCCTATTATACCTCCTGCTTTCCCTTTTCCCCATTATACCTCCTGCTTTACCTTCTCCCTATTATACCTCCTGCTTTCCCTTTTCCCTATTATACCTCCTGCTTTCCCTTTTCCGCATTATACCTCCTGCTTTACCTTTCCTCCATATTATACCTCCTGCTTTCCCTTTTCCTCATTATACCTCCTGCTTTACCTTCTCCCTATTATACCTCCTGCTTTCCCTTTTCCGCATTATACCTCTTGCTTTACCTTTCCTCCATATTATACCTCCTGCTTTACTTTTTCCCATTATACCTCCTGCTTTACCTTTTCCCGTATATTTTCTTTGCGAATGTTCTCAAGTTTGTTATTTATGACCAAACAGACCATAAAAGAAACACACTAGAAAGAACGTGAGCCAAAAACATAACATTTACAACCTACAATTTTCGCCATGAAGCCCATCTAACTAAAACATTTTATGAACGGAACTGCTTTTCAACTCGATTTCTTATTTATTTATCCCTTTCGTTTTAATGTTGGCTAGAACTTAGTAAATGGGATAAGCAGTTACATTTGTTCATAAGTTATTAGAATTGTTCTAACTTAATGTTTGGCGAAACATGTTATCATAGAATGTTTTTTTTTGTTGCATTTTAACTTTTTAAGTATTTTCTATCCATTTTTTTCCATTATGAAATTGCTCACATAAAAATGTTTTCAAACGTTTTAAGATCTGAAAATAAAACGGTTTCATTGATTGGGTTGTTGTATAATGATGGTATTTTTAATGTTTGAACTTACTTCATTCTCCGTTTTCTGACCATTTGCACCACCCATCAATTAAGTCGTTGTAATATTCACAAAATAAATGAAATTTAACTGTGGATGGAGAAGAAAAACTGTACCTTCAATAGCCGTTGAAATATGCGAATTTGAAGATGGGTACACTTTTTGTGGGTCATCCTCTATTATATAATTTTACTGCTTATATACCTTACAACTAAGGTTGTGACAATATGTTTTATAAATAAACCATAAAGAATATCATAGACGGAGAGAATTAAAGAGTATTGAATGGTTACAAATAACTTCTCACAACTAATTAAAACTTCTCACAACTAATTAAAACTTCTCACAACTAATTAAAACTTCTCACAACTAATTAAAACTTCTCACAACTAATTAAAACATCTCACAACTAATTAAAACATCTCACAACTAATTAAAACATCTCACAACTAATTAAATTGTTTGAAAGTGTCAGAGATAATTCAATCGACAGACCGATTAGGTTTTTCTTCTAAAAGTTATAATTTAATTATTAACGCGTACCTATAAAAGCTGTCTTAATTAAATTAGTTTCATCAGACGAACTCAGTAAAGCTAAATTCATCTAATCTTTGAAATTAAAAAGTTGATTTAAATATTTATAATTATTTATCTTTCTTAATTGTAGGTACAAAATTACAATGTAAGCAGAAATGTAAATGAATTATATTCCTCCTCTGGAATACGTAAATAAGAATATTAAAAATAGGTAACTGTACGGTAATACCTAACTGTACGGTAATACCTAACTGTACGGTAATACCTAACTGTATGGTAATACGTAATTGTACGGTAATACGTAATTGTACGGGAATACGTAACTGTACGGTGATACGTAACTGTACGGTGATACATAACTGTACGGTAATACGTAACTGTACGGTAATACGTAACTGTACAGGAATACGTAAATGAATGGTAATACGTAACTGTACGGTAATACGTAACTGCATGGGAATACGTAACTGCACGGTAATACGTAACTGCACGGTAATACGTAACTGCACGGTAATACGTAACTGCACGGTAATACATAACTGCACGGTAATACGTAACTGCTCGGTAATACGTAACTGCACGGTAATATCTTCCATGTCAAGAAAATACTCCATTACTATCGTAAAGACCTAAGCACTTTCTCTCCAATTATCCTTTAGAAGGAAAAAGACTGGTTAGTTTTATCCGTGGACTTCATAGCACTAAATTAGTTGTATCTTAATCCACTCTTCTGGACAGTTGGACAAATTAAGAAAAAGAAGAAGTCTATTGTAGTTAATTATCTCTGTCTCTATTTGTTAAAAGTCTACCACAAGTTAAAGATTTAAAGTTATTGGGCAAATAAACTGATGATAAGACATTGGGAAAGCTGCTATGTTCATCGTAGTGGAATATTATTTGTATTGACTGTAAATAGATATTGTATGAATGTTCTTCACCGTAAGAGTTCATCCCTAGTGGAATATTATTTGTATTGACTGTAAATAGATATTGTACTAATGTTCTACATCGTAAGAGTTCATCCCTAGTGGAATATTATTTGTACTGACTGTAAATAGATATTGTATGAATGTTCTTCACCGTAAGAGTTCATCCCTAGTGGAATATTATTTGTATTGACTGTAAATAGATATTGTACTAATGTTCTACATCGTAAGAGTTCATCCCTAGTGGAATATTATTTGTACTGACTGTAAATAGATATTGTATGAATGTTCTTAACCGTAAGAGTTCATCCCTAGTGGAATATTATTTGTATTGACTGTAAATAGATATTGTATAAATGTTCTTCACCGTAAGAGTTCATCCCTAGTGGAATATTATTTGTATTGACTGTAAATAGATATTGTATGAATGTTCTTCACTGTAGTGGAATATTAAACCGAAAAAGCTCATCTTTAGCGTAATATTATTTGTATCTTGCTCAAACGAATTACTTTTCTTTTCAGGACTTTAGATAAGAATTTTGCAAGCTACACATTTTAAAATATCGGTGGAAACTAAAGGAAACCCAGTTCTGTCGTAGAGGGTTAATTTACCCCTCCCCCTTCCTCCGCACGACCCCCGCCCCACTCCCCCCGGGGTGCACGTACCATCGTTGCCGCAGTAGGTAGTTTCCTTTCACCCAATCAATAAGACTGAACACTTTTCTCAGCCGCATCTACCGACTCTAAACTGCTCTACTACTGCTCTGAAGCTACTCTGTAGAGCATTTTAACTGCCGTGAACACTCCTTAAACAACCGTCCTCTTCATTACTCCTTTTTTAACATAGAGCAAGAAATCAATAGGAGAAACAGACGGTGATGACGTCATAGAACGTCACAACGAAGATCCAGAACATTTCAGTTCCGTTATCTGTTCGTGGTGTAGAGATGTGCTCGCTCTCTCTGCTAGGACAAGCCTGCTAGGAGTAGCATGCTAGGAGTATAGGACTAGCCAATGCTTTGCAGAGAACTTTACCCTGCCTATCCTTCAAGCAATCTGTTACAAAGGACTTGTAGGTAACAGTCCTAAAAGTAGTGGGAAATCCCAGTGATTTTTGACTCTTAATTTCATCTGTGAAACCTTTTACCAATATTACTTTTATTTGATGATTTAAGCTACACTTAGTGACCTGGAAAATGATTATTGTTAAGTAATTGTGCTATATTACAATGGAATGGAGTATTTGAACTACTTAATTGAAATAACGATTTTATTTTTATATATTATATTTAAGAAATAAATTGCGATTAAAAATTTGGAATGATATTATTAGGCCTTTTTTGATAATGAAAGGTAAACCTTTTTTATTTAATTAAAAATAATATTTAAATTAATTTGCAATTTTTACAATTATTGGTGGTTGTTTTAACTCTTCACTGTGCACTTTATTTACAACTATTGGTGGTTGTTTTAACTCTTCACTGTGCACTTTATTTACAACTATTGGTGGTTGTTTTAACTCTTCACTGTGCACTTTATTTACAACTATTGGTGGTTGTTTTAACTCTTCACTGTGCACTTTATTTACAACTATTGGTGGTTGTTTTAACTCTTCACTGTGCACTTTATTTACAACTATTGGTGGTTGTTTTAACTCTTCACTGTGCACTTTATTTACAACTATTGGTGGTTGTTTTAACTCTTCACTGTGCACTTTATTTACAACTATTGGTGGTTGTTTTAACTCTTCACTGTGCACTTTATTTACAACTATTGGTGGTTGTTTTAACTCTTCACTGTGCACTTTATTCACAACTGTTGGTGGTTGTTATAACTCTTCACTGTGCACTTTATTTACAACTATTGGTGGTTGTTTTAACTCTTCACTGTGCACTTTATTCACAACTATTGGTGATTGTTTTAACTCTTCACTGTGCACTTTATTTACAACTATTGGTGGTTGTTTTAACTCTTCACTGTGCACTTTATTCACAACTATTGGTGGTTGTTTTAACTGTGCACTGTGCACTTTATTTACAACTATTGGTGGTTGTTTTAACTCTTCACTGTGCACTTTATTTACAACTATTGGTGGTTGTTTTAACTCTTCACTGTGCACTTTATTTACAACTATTGGTGGTTGTTTTAACTCTTCACTGTGCACTTTATTCACAACTATTGGTGATTGTTTTAACTCTTCACTGTGCACTTTATTTACAACTATTGGTGGTTGTTTTAACTCTTCACTGTGCACTTTATTCACAACTATTGGTGGTTGTTTTAACCCTTCACTGTGCACTTTATTTACAACTATTGGTGGTTGTTTTAACTCTTCACTGTGCACTTTATTTACAACTATTGGTGGTTGTTTTAACTCTTCACTGTGCACTTTATTTACAACTATTGGTGGTTGTTTTAACTCTTCACTGTGCACTTTATTCACAACTATTGGTGGTTGTTTTAACTCTTCACTGTGCACTTTATTTACAACTATTGGTGGTTGTTTTAACTCTTCACTGTGCACTTTATTCCCAACTATTGGTGGTTGTTTTAACTCTTCACTGTGCACTTTATTTACAACTATTGGTGGTTGTTTTAACTCTTCACTGTGCACTTTATTTACAACTATTGGTGGTTGTTTTAACTCTTCACTGTGCACTTTATTTACAACTATTGGTGGTTGTTTTAACTCTTCACTGTGCACTTTATTCACAACTATTGGTGATTGTTTTAACTCTTCACTGTGCACTTTATTTACAACTATTGGTGGTTGTTTTAACTCTTCTCTGTGGACTTTATTTACAACTATTGGTGGTTGTTTTAACTCTTCACTGTGCACTTTATTCACAACTATTGGTGGTTGTTTTAACCCTTCACTGTGCACTTTATTTACAACTATTGGTGGTTGTTTTAACTCTTCACTGTGCACTATATTCACAACTATTGGTGGTTGTTTTAACTCTTCACTGTGCACTTTATTTACAACTATTGGTGGTTGTTTTAACTCTTCACTGTGCACTTTATTTACAACTATTGGTGGTTGTTTTAACTCTTCACTGTGCACTTTATTTACAACTATTGGTGGTTGTTTTAACTCTTCACTGTGCACTTTATTCACAACTATTGGTGGTTGTTATAACTCTTCACTGTGCACTTTATTCACAACTATTGGTGATTGTTTTAACTCTTCACTGTGCACTTTATTTACAACTATTGGTGGTTGTTTTAACTCTTCTCTGTGGACTTTATTTACAACTATTGGTGGTTGTTTTAACTCTTCACTGTGCACTTTATTTACAACTATTGGTGGTTGTTTTAACCCTTCACTGTGCACTTTATTTACAACTATTGGTGGTTGTTTTAACTCTTCACTGTGCACTTTATTCACAACTATTGGTGGTTGTTTTAACTCTTCACTGTGCACTTTATTTACAACTATTGGTGGTTGTTTTAACTCTTCACTGTGCACTTTATTTACAACTATTGGTTGTTGTTTTAACTTTTCACTGTGCACTTTATTCACAACTTTTGATGTTAACACTTTTGATGTTAGCACTTTTGACGTTAACACTATTTCTCCTTTCAGATTGTAGAGTGTTAGTTTATTATAATAGCACCTATTAGTTTCTGGTGCTAACTAGTGTTATAAATGTGTTAAGATATATATAGTAATAGTGCTAATTATGAAGTGGAGAGTTAACACTTAAAGTACTAAGGTGAGTGGAGGTAAACCATTTGGTTAACACTATCAGTAAACCATCAAGTTAACACAATAGGATAATCACCAAATTTTGGGGTAATCCAAATAACGCATCATTCTTCATTTTCCTCCATGTTCCTTACTTAATATTGTAGAACTAAAGTCTAGGATCATTAATATGAATACTGTATATGATTCTAAAGTTTCTAATACTTTGTGTGCATCAATTGTACGAAACACTTATCTGACGCTAAAGAAAAAGGTTGTACACTCTTTGTTTTGATTTCCAAACAGCCTTTTTAAAAATATACGCGCCCAGGTTGCAAAGTTTCTCGGGCCAACATTGGAACAACATTGGAACAACATTGGAACAACATTGGAACAACATTGGGACAACATTGGGACAACATTGGGACAACATTGGAACAACATTGGAACAACATTGGGACAACATTGGGACAACATTGGCCCGAGAATCATTGCTACCTGGGTGTTTCATTAAATGCTAAAATTAGAGTTCCAATTAATTATTCGAACAGGTTCTTCGTTATTTTCCCAATGGTTTCCAATGGTGGTATATTGACATAACAATTATGTACTGAATTATAACATCTATTTGCAGTCATTAATTAAAATCATCGACATATCTCAAAATCTTCATTTTCATTAATTTCAATTAAAACATATCTAAAAATGTTTTTTTTTTAATTTTAATAACGGTATATCTCTAAAATCTTCATTTTCATTAATTACAGTAACGGCATATCTCTAAAATGTTTGTTTTCATTAATTTCAATAACGGCAAGTATCTAAAATGTTTATATTCATTAATTTCAGTAACGGCATATCTCAAAAATGTTAGTTTTCATTAATTACAGTAACGGCATATCTCTAAAATGTTAGTTTTCATTAATTACAGTAACGGCATATCTCTAAAATGTTCATTATCTAAAATTCTTCTCATTTCTATATATTTTGATTGCGGAATATTTCAATAATGGTTCATTTTTCACTGAACGGGTTTTCAGTTTTTTGACGTTAATGAATGAGCGAGTTCGAGTTATGACGTTATTGAAATTAATGAGCGATTTTTGAGTTATGACGTTATTGAAATTAATGAGCGATTTTTGAGTTATGACGTTATTGAAATTAATGAGCGATTTTTGAGTTATGACGTTATTGAAATTAATGAGCGATTTTTGAGTTATGACGTTATTGAAATTAATGAGCGATTTTTGAGTTATGACGTTATTGAAATTAATGAGCGATATTTGAGTTATGCCGTTATTGAAATTAATGAGTGATTTTTGAGTTATGACGTTATTGAAATTAATGAGCGATTTTTGAGTTATGACGTTATTGAAATTAATGAGTGATTTTTGAGTTATGACGTTATTGAAATTAATGAGCGATATTTGAGTTATAACGTTACTGAAATTAATGAGCGATTTTTGAGTTATAACGTTACTGAAATTAATGAGTGATATTTGAGTTATGACGTTATTGAAATTAATGAGCGATTTTTGAGTTATGACGTTATTGAAATTAATAAGCGATATTTGAGTTATGCCGTTATTGAAATTAATGAGCGATTTTTGAGTTGCTTCATCAGTACTTTATTTTTTTTTTTTATTTTTAGATGGTAGAACCTAGCTAGAATAGTTTCACCTCTTTTATTTTGTATGGAACTTTTCTAATCAAAGAAAATGTATAGGGAAAAGTTAACCAGATAACAACCTATTAAAATGTTGATTGCACTTTTGTAAATTGTAGTACCTCTGAAAATAGAAAATGATTGACTAGATACTTGGATGACAGATAAAAAGTATGTTAAATTATATAATTTAAAGTATTGTACATTGTAGCGATCTGCAGTCCGGTAGAACGGACATTTTGTCCTTTCTAGGGAGTGTCCGCTCAAAAATCGTCCACTGTAAGGGATTTACCTGTATTCGATTTCTAAATAAATAAAATGTAGGCATTAACGAACTCTTAGCATTAGGGGGTTAAAAACGAGCAGCGCATTCTCGAGATTGTTCAAATCGGCAAACGGCTCGGAACATATACAATTATACACATTTAACGTTTGTAGAATAGTGATAATAGTAAAAGTTATTTAATGTACTTGGAATCCTTCAACCCCTAAAAGATTGGCTGAGTAGATTGACCTCTTCAAGACTTTATAATAGCAATTACATATTTGTACATGTTATGAACCAACTGAGATTTCATGTATTTTCTCATACCTTCGCAGAAATCGGAAGGTCATATTTTACACGGCATTTATTCAAAAAGTGTTAGATAGAATTGCCTAAAATTTGGTGGGACGATTGGTCAATGTCCAGTAACCTGCTGGTAGAATTTTGGAACGATCTGGTCAAAGGTCAAGGTCAAGATCATATTGCATTCAACCATATTGCATGAAAGCTGGTGGAACGATTGGTCAATATACGGGAACCATTTTCAAGGTCAAGGCAATTTATGACTTAATAACTCAAAAGTATTCAACCAAAGTGCTTGAAGTTTGGTGGGAGCATTGGTCAATGTCCTGGAACCATCTGGTACAATTTTGGGAGTGATCCTCTCAAAGGTCAAGGTCAAGATCATTTATATCTCACTAACTCAAAAAGTATTGAACCAAATTTCATGAAACTTGATGGGATTATTTGTCATTGCCCAGTTACCAGCTTATTGGATTTTGGGAGAGAACGGGTCAAATGTTGGGGTCATTTAAAAGTGTCAGCGAAGGTATGCACTCTACCGAGTGCACGTAATCTAGTTGGATATATTTGTAAATGTTCATACTCTAATTTTTTCTCATACTCATATGACAACAATCACATTATACCAAGCATGAAAGTGAATAATATTCTATAATTCACTGGGTATATGTGCTTGTGTCTACCACCACAGTACTCCCGCAAGACACTATCAAACATACGTACACATAGTTGCCAGAGGTCGCTACACACCAAGCGTCAGTTAATGATAATCAATTAGAAGATATAGAGAGGAAATAAAGGAAAAGATTACTATTTCAAAGATTTCCAATTAGCAATTTATAGTCATTATTTGCAATTCATTGTCCTCGGAATAGCAGTGAATCGGCAAGAGCGCACGCACACACTACCCCATGATGTTTACCCCCCATTTCAACCCCACTGCCAGTGTAACGTACACAGGTCATACAGAATACATTCAATGTAATAACTTTGTTCCCATCAATCGTTGGTATATACAATTTTGCACGGTACTTTTATATGATAAAAGCTATGAACTGACGAAAAGTCCTACAATTCAAGCCGCTGGTTTCCTAAATATCAAATGTGTAGCGAATCCTACCCACTCAGTCTTTTTGAGACCTAAAATTTGTCAGTCTGATTAGGGTTAAAACTGCACTCTGCTAATCAGACCATTAATTTAATGCTATTTGCAATCACTCATCCCTCTATTAATTTATTTGGAAATTTGTAATTAGTTTCCCACTTCCTAATTATAATTAATGAGCAGAAGTTAGGAGAGTTTGCATGGCATATATACCTATACATGCAATGTGGCATATGTACCTATACCTGTTCATTATAACTTTGGAGAAATTGTCCTGAGGGGAGAGAGATACCTACATTCTACAGCGTGACTGAAAAATTCGTCTACGGAAAAATTCGTCTACGGAAAAATCGTCCAAGGAAAATTAGTCCAAGGTAAATTAGTCCACGGAAAATTCGTCCACGGAAAATACATCCACGGAAAATTCATCCAAGGAAAATTCGTTCACGGAAAATTCATCCATTAAACACATATGATTTAATGCTTTGATATAAAGTAGTTTAATGTATTTAGGTGATAGTCAATGTACTTCGTTGCATCCATTATCAAGTTTGTTGTACTGTACAATTCATGATTGTTTAATGAAACATTAATCTTGATAGATTTATAATAATTTTACTAATTTAATTCAAAATAAATAAAATCTTTGGTGCCTTAATTAGAGTTCTTAAAACCTAGAATTGTTGTTGGCGTTAATGAAAATTTATGCGAGGATGTCAATTGAGTTTTTCAATTAATTTGAAGCTACCTACATTGGAACAAAACGGGGAAGACGAAACCAATGCGACAATACGTTATATCCAGCTGAATTTTGCATGTTCAAGAACGAGCATCCTAATATTTGGAAATTAATTGTGCATAAATGGAGGAAGAAGAGTTAACAAAAACTAAAAGAATTCAAACAAAGAGAGGTGACACACATGTAAATATTTGCTTAAGTTATTTTAATTTTTTTTAATTATAAATAAAATTATAAATAACAATTTCTCATCAACAGGTATAATTGCTGAAATATTTTCATCTAACGATATATTATGCGACTGCAACTATCTCTTACATATATTGTTAACACTCAATAATGTCTTTCTTTCTATTCTCACTTTAAGAAAACGGACGAATTTTCAGTGGATGATTTTCCGTGGATGAATTTTCCGTGAAAGAATTTTCCTAGCACCATTCTACAGTACCTGTATGTACGGTTATAGGAATTTTCACCGGAGCAATTCTTATCCAGTGAAATTTTTCTATAGCGGATTATCTCAGGCGGATTTTCCCTGACGGATTTTTCTCCGGCGAGATTTTTTCTGGCGGAATGTTTCCAGGCGGATCTTTTACCGGCGCATTTTCCCAAGGGAATTTTTGTCCGGGTATTTTCCAAGGTGCATTTTTTTCCGGCAGAACTTCCTCCGTGGATTGTAAATAACTATTTTAAATTGGTAAAATTTAAATAAAAAAATCAAACTAAGAAATAAATGGTATAAATTTTTTAATTTTATATTGTATATGTTTTGCTTATAAGATAGAAAATATGGAACCGGTCCATAACTCGTATTTTACCCTATAAAGTGCTCACATAACTAAAGTAAATCAAATGTTTATTACTCTCATTCACCTCTCCATTTTCCTCACTCTGACCCATAAAATATATATTGTTTTACTACCATAATGGTCGCACCGATTTATCTTTAGTGTTTCTAAGTAATTATTACTAAGGTTGTGACAATGTGCTTTGTAAATCATAGATCTTAAGAATATCGAAATGAAATGGTATCGAGTACTATATACCGCTGGTGTAGAACCATTCAATACTCTTTAATTCGCTTTGTCTGCAATATTCTCTATGATTTATAAAGCATATTGTCAATAGGATTGTGGCTATATGCTTTATAAATCATAGATCTTAAGAATATCACAGACGATATGAAATAGTATCGAATACTATATATCGCTGGTGTAGAACCATTCAATACTCTTTAATTCTCTCCGTCTATAATATTTACAGGATCTATGATTTTAAAAGCATATTGTTACAAACCCTAGGCTGATTACCATAATTGCAATTGTGATTTGGTACTCCATTTTCAGGACATATTAGGTGTGTTAAAGGTCCCCTCCACTCTAAATTAGAATTTCTCTGTAAATGCTTTAAATTTGTAAAATTTAGGTTATATAACATAATTATGACAGTGAAAAGAAAAGAATAGATCAAGTATTCCCTACTAAATTAATAATTTAAGAAACAGTAGCACATTTCTAATAGATTCAATAGATTTATTTGAAGAAAAAGGAAGATGGACGAACTATGTCTCGTACTATTGAAATTTAAAAAAAGTTAGGTATTTCAGTACGCTTTTCTTAGGGTAATACTACTTAGGTAACGGTGTAGGTAACCATGAACAATATATCGTGAAACTTTGTAAGCCTCTGTTATTGTTTAGAATTTCCCAGAGGTATTTTAGTCTTTTTCTTCGCTTGGAATTCAGAGGGTAGAAGAAAAATCACAAGAATAACTTAAATTACATATCATAGTAAAACTATAGAACCAAATTTGAAATGGTTTGCAGTTTCATAACCAGTAACCCTAGTTCTAATGAATAGAGAAATAGAAAAATAGTGTGGAGGGGACCCTAAGTGACCGCAATTCCGTTAACGCCATTTCGTTCGTGAGGATTTGGAACTAAATGTAAAAGTTAATAATTTTATCTTCTTATATTTCCATTCACATTAACTTTTCAAACAGTTTATAGCTTTGAAGAATGATCCCGTTCAATATTTAATATATTTTGCAATTTTTGCCCATTATAATGCCTAACTTAAAATGTAATGTGAAACAAGAATTCATTTCAATATTTCAATTTATAGAAAAACAATCAACAGGAAACATAATTTCAACTTACAGATACACAATTTTCTTTTCAAATACCTACCCCATCTTTATATTCAACAACAGAAATTAATTCCGTCTTTAATTTATCTATGAAAACCTAATAAATATGAATTAGAATATCCGAAATAAATCATTTTAACTGAACAATGCAGTAGAAGTCCCATGCGAATCAAGTCGGGCTTCTGGTCATAAGTAATAGATTCCAATGTCCTAAAATCAAAAGTATTTAGGTTTTTAATCTTATTCAGAAATTCACTGATTTTGATCGAATGAATGAGTTAAAATTTCTCGACTTTCAAGGTTAGATAAATAAATAAAAAGAAATATCATATAAATAAATGAATATGAATATCCTGTTTGAATATCATTAAATTTATAAATTTTCTATTTCATTATTAAATGAGCACATTTTCTTGCGGTAGAGTCAGTGATGCCTAACTTCACTAATTCATACAGCCAGAATGATACTTCACCCTCTCTCATTCTATCACTCTCTCTCTATCATTCTATCACTCTCTCTCTATCATTCTTTCATTCTCTCTCACCCTCTCTATCATTCTTTCACTCTCTCACCCTCTCTATCATTCTTTCACTTTCTCACCCTCTCTATCATTCTTTCATTCTCTCTCACCATCTCTATCATTCTTTCATTCTCTCTCACCCTCTCTATCATTCTTTCACTCTCTCACCATCTCTATCATTCTTTCATTCTCTCTCACCATCTCTATCATTCTTTCATTCTCTCTCACCCTCTCTATCATTATCTCTCTCTCTATCATTCTTTCACTCTCTCACCCTCTCTATCATTCTTTCACTCTCTCACCCTCTCTATCATTCTTTCATTCTCTCTCACCATCTCTATCATTCTTTCATTCTCTCTCACCATCTCTATCATTCTTTCATTCTCTCTCACCCTCTCTATCATTATCTCTCTCTCTATCATTCTTTCACTCTCTCATCCTCTATCATTCTTTCACTCTCTCATCCTCTCCATCATTCTATCACTCTCTCATCCTCTCTATCATTCTTTCATTCTCTCTCACCATCTGTCACTCTCCTACAATTAATTAATTAGCCACAAGTCAAGCTAAGGTCCGTTTCCTTTGGTGGCAGCACTTTCCCCTCCAAATTAGCTGTGGTAAAGTGCTATACTGCCACTGACTGTGAATGAATACCAACATTGTGTGACTCGAGAGAATGGGACTTGCAGGTGACTTTTTTTGCCGCACAGGGTTGGGCGTCGTAAGTGAGGAAACAAATTTTAAACCATGATTATCTTTTCGGAAAAGTAGTTCCTAAGTAGGTGATTTGGTTAATAGAATAGCCAACTGCATTATCACAGTTCAAAAATTTCAAACAAGAGAGAGCTATAGTCGTATTACACCGTACCGGAGAGTCGTATTTATGCTTTTGTAAAGAAACTGTCAATCGAGGGATTCGTTTCAATGAATCTCTTTTAAGTGAAAGTGGTGATTAGTCTGATCGTGCAAGAAGTGACAGACCACGCTATACCAATGGTCTAAACCAGAGGTGGGAGAGTGTGGCACTGAGTGCTGTTTCTAGCATTGAACTGGCACCCTCTATTAAAAGAAAATTACATTATTATACCGATAATTTATTTAAATGTGTATACATTAGATTATATAGAAAGAGTTAGCAAAAATGCTGTTGTTTGTGGTAACATTTGTACATTTTGCCTGATAATGGTGTCTTGTGATTAGATTCAAGATTAGTTTTTCCTGTTGGTTTACGAACATTATAAGCCATTTTACGGTTTCACATATTAACTTGGTATAAACAGTGTAAAATTAAGCGCATAGCTATAGTCTTATAGAATAACAAGTGATAGAATATGTCAAATTAATTTCATTATGCATTGAACCATTGAACATATTCAAGAAATATGCATTTCTTAAATATGATAAATTGTTGATGAGTTATAATTTAGCTTACCTAATTTGATTTGTTAAAGTTACTTGTAGGTTTCATTGTACGTGTCCTTGTATGTTGCAGTTTCCAATATCTGTGTTACGAAATAAAAATAAAAAAGTATATGGTAATATTTCATTTTCTATAACAACGAAGAAAATATTTATTGCACCAAAACTTCTACTTGCGGCATTCTGAATGAAATTCCTGCCCTCTCCTGGTCAGAACCAATGATAAACGCATTCGAGAGTAGATTAGGAGAAACACAAAAAGATTGATTAGTTTGCCAGCGAAGACAACTGACATGAGTCCCAGATCCACGAGACCAGATTCGGAGACCAACAAATGTCCTCTTTCACACTTCAAAAAAGACAAACCCTGACAGCAGCTGTAAAGCAAAAAAAAAAAAATGAGAGACGTATGTTTTCTGATAGAATTTAAGTCTACCATGCATGACTGGTGAAATTGTTTAGTTAGTTGAGAAGATATTCACAGTTGAATTGGCTCAAAAACAAAGAAGGCAAGAAAAAATATCAAATATATTGCTTATAATAAAAAAAAACAGTGTATCCCTCCATGAAACCAGGCCTAGGCAATGGTATGGGCTGCCGTTTCATAAGCCTGGAGGTACCAAAATTAACGCTAAATGTCATGTTGAAATTTGCTGAGTATCATTTCGGCGAGGAAACTTTCTGGACACTCCAACAAGACTGTGTCACGTCACACACAGCGAATGTTACTCAGAACTGGTGCGAACAGAATATTCCCAGGTTTTGGTCCAAAGGAATGTGGCCTTCTAGCTGCCCGGATCTCAATCCCATGAAATTTTAGGTGTGGTAGACCATCGAAGCAAAGGCCTGTGAGAATATTTATCGTAGTGTGGACGACTTAAAACGCTCGCTACAGCTAACGTAGCAAGAAATTCCGGAAACAAGAATAGCTGCGTGCCACGGCATAAGGTGTTCACAGGAAACTGGAGGCAGTAAACAAATGCAAATTAAGGGGGACAATATCTGTAAACATTTTTTTGATAGTTTTCGTTACATAAACATTTTTATTTGCTTCCATATTTTAAGGTCCGGATAACGCGTAAGTGAACCAAGTGCAGGAGTAGTTAACCAAGTGCAGGGATAGTGAACCAAGAACATGAGTAGTAAACCAAGTGCAAGAGTAGTAAACCAAGTGCAGGAGTAGTAAACCAAGTGCAGGAAGATTTTCTCTAACTTCTATTCTGTGACATTGTCTCAGCTTTATACTTTGCTTATCTTTTCGAAAGAAGAGAAAGTTACTGCAAATTAAGATTACTCTAAGCTACTTTAAATAAGTTAGCTTTAATGGCTACTAAAGTTGGTATCAACTGTGAATTATATACTATCTTATTCGCGCTAAATCAATTGGAAGTAAAGTATAGGATAGTTAAAGAATTTAGGGTTAAAATATATTACTAAATATTATAAACAATATCTTCTGTGACTAAATATCTTAACTATTATAGTAATTCATAATCAAATTCTGATAAATAATACCTACATTGAAATCTTATAACAGTACTTTGGTAAAGAATAAATAGGCTACAATTTTTCAGCAGCTAAATAATCGGCCAATCCCTTTTGTTGCTGGCTCAGCATTTTATTGACTCGATTTAGTAGTCAGTTATCTGGCGAGTTTGATTACAGAATCAGTCAACTTGATTATTTTTTTAGCCACTAAACACAGCTCTAGTAACTTTTCTTGATTGTTGTTTTGACATTTAAGATTAGCTTTCAAACTAAAGTTGTGTTTTTCATGTCGCCATTTTTGTAAAAACTCGTGTGAATGACTTTACTGTTTACACTAGCATGGGAAACGTGGTGCTTATGGAGACTAGAATAGGAGTCTGAGTCACCGGTGTACTAACCAGGGAATGACTTTACTGTTTACACTAGCATGGGAAACGTGGTGCTTATGAAGACTAGAATAGGAGTCTGAGTCACCGGTGTACTAACCAGGGAATGACTTCACTGTTTACACTAGCATGGGAAACGTGGTGCTTATGGAGACTAGAATAGGAGTCTGAGTCACCGGTGTACTAACCAGGGAATGACTTTACTGTTTACACTAGCATGGGAAACGTGGTGCTTATGGAGACTAGAATAGGAGTCTGAGTCACCGGTGTACTAACCAGGGAATGACTTTACTGTTTACACTAGCATGGGAAACGTGGTGCTTATGGAGACTAGAATAGGAGTCTGAGTCACCGGTGTACTAACCAGGGAATGACTTCACTGTTTACACTAGCATGGTAAACGTGGTGCTTATGGAGACTAGAATAGGAGTCTGAGTCACCGGTGTACTAACCAGGGAATGACTTTACTGTTTACACTAGCACGGGAAACGTGGCGCTTATGGAGACTAAAATAGGATTATCACATACTAAGTAGCCGGAGGCGGTGTAAACTAACTTGGTACTTGAATTGCGTTAAATGAAATATTGAACATTATTATATGGTAAAGCCCTAGAAGATTAAGTAGCTAGTGTCCCATCTTAATCTTCTATGAACCCACCATAACTTTTAATCTGGGTATACTTTATTACTAGGGTTGTGACAATTTGCATTTGAAATCATAGATCTTAAGCATATCACAGACGAAATGAAATGGTATCGAATACTATATACCACTGGTGTAGAACCATTCAATACTCTTTAATTCTCTCCGTCTATAATATTTTCAGGATTTATGATTTTAAAAGCATATTGTCACATCCCTACTCATTACCAACATTTGAAATATATTCAATAAAGTATAACTGAAGTGAGACAGTGAATGAAAGAGTCTTCCTTTACTACTTCTTCTCATAAAGATTTTGCAATGACTTCCTTCTGAAAAAATTGGCGAATCCTTTCAATGTTTGAAACATTTTATATTCAGTCGGTAAATTTCCAATCGGCAGATTGTCTGTTATTGTCCATTACGGTAAATATTGATGGTATTTTATCGTCAAATATCATAATAAAGACAGTATAATCTGGATTTCTTGTTGAGAATGTCCGACAACAGATGATAGACTGAAAGAGTTTTAGATTCATGACAAATTACTATTGTTTTTCGTCTATCCATTTATTGTCGTAGATAGATGATTTTTTATTTTGTGACTGGGTATCGACATTAAACGGAAGGAGGTTGTAATTTTCTGTAAGATTCTTGTGAGTAATTTTTTTTTGCAGTGATAAGTTAAATAAAAAGTAAATAAGAGTAACTTCTGAGTTAGAGAACTCTTCAACATTTTCGATCTTGAAGGGAAAAAATATAGAAATAAATTTTTAAAATCTTTTATTATATATTTTTTATTTCTCATATGATCGTAAACACAGAAAATTCGGATAACTCGAAGCGTACTCAACTAGGAAAACTTTTGGTAATGAGTATTTAAATAAACAGAGTAAGATAGGGAAGTTATCAACATCGAGATAAGACATATTGCAATTTAAAAAGAAATCTATTCTTATTCTTAGACTTAGGGGTTTGAACCCTTTCCTTCTAACTGCTAGTACAATAAGCTATTGCAGTAACTAAGACTTACGAGCAGCTTAGTGGCTTTGTAGTAAGCTATTACACTGACTACGAGCAGCTTAGTAGCTTTCTAGTAAGCAATTACACTTACTACACTTTAGTTACCATCCAATGCTACCGGGTAACTACTCAATTACCGTATGCTCACAGTTACCGTACAAGGGGACTTCGGCTATCTTCAGAATGTTTGTTTTATCAATAATCGTAGAGCTCTGAAATAAGCTACACATGTAGAACAGGTTAAAAGAAAAGGGTTATGTTCATACTGTTATTTGTCTACAGCCAATAGAAAACGAGCTTTTCTTAGAAAACGAATATTTTTGGTTAAAAGGTATGTTTTCCCCCAACTCTAGGGTAATAACTTGTACATTTCTCCATTTGCTAGGGTAATAACTATTTCTTTTCACATTTCCTAGGATAATAACTTATATCTCCCATTTTACCTAGGATAATAAATTATAGTTTTCTCCATTTCCTAGGGAAATAACTAAATTATATTTTCCCCATTAGCTAGGGTATTAACTTAACTATATTTCCCCATTTGCAAGGGTAATAATTATTTCTGTTCACATTTCCTAGGGTAATAACTTAATTATATTTTCCCCATTTCCTAGGGTAATAATTTCATTATATTTTCCCCATTTGCTAGGAGATAATAAATTATATTTTTCCCCATTTCCTAGGGTAATAACTTAATTATATTTTCCCCATTTCCTAAAGTAATAATTATTTCTGTTCACATTTCCTTGGGTAATAACTTATATTTTCCCCATTTCCTAGGGTAATAAGTATTTGTTTCTCACAGTGTTTCTGTTTCAGGTGTTAGCAATGGGTGTGCGAGGTCTACAGTCCTACCTGGAGTCGCACTGTAGTGCAGCTTGCTACAATGTCAACCTGGCTAAGGTTGGTGTACCTCTGGCAACACTACTTTCATAAAAACTTTTTAAAATTTAAATATTATTAAAATATATTTCAAAATATAGTTTTAAATATATTCAAAAATATCTTTTTAAACATTTTTTTAAGATATCTATCTAAACATATTTTAATTTTATTAAATATCAAATTCATGTTATATAATTGTAACGTATACTCTCAAAGAAAAGTACATCTGCACGATGTCAATCTCACAAATCACAGTTTTTAATTTCCTATCATTTTCCAATCTTACCAATTTGTCATCATGTACCCAGACTAATTTTAAAATATCTACAAACATTATAAAATTAGTAAAGTTCATTTTTAGAAAATGTGAAGTTATCAAACTGTCGAAAAATATATTCGGATACGCTTTTCTCTTACTTTTCAAACAATTAAATGAAAGCTAATTTCAAAATAGGATGGAAAATAAAATCATTTTGCTAGATCAATTGACTAGATCCGTTTGCTAGAATTCATTGCCAGACAGCGCCACATTGCACGACAGTCGCCATCTTGTTTATTGCATGCGAAATGAGGACATTGTAGACTTTTTAAACCATGCTATTAGATTGCAGAGACAGACAGTGCTCGAAAAGTGGGTGTTAAGGTCAATGAGAAGGTCAGTTTTGCTCGTGACCTATGATAAACTCCACTTTTCGAGTACTTTGCGTGTCTGTCAGTAGAGATATCCTACCTAGTGGTAAACTTTTCATCTCAGATTTCTTTTGAAGATTTTTTACACTTAATTGGCTAAAAGTTTTCACACAAACAATGAACCGAAATGATTACCTTACCTAATAAAGCTAAAATATTAAAGCGAACGATGCTTAAATAAATTTATATCATCCTACCATTAATAGAAGGTTTATTTTAAAACTTCGCTACAAGCACTTGCTATACTTTCGAAAGGAGAGTGCGCGTTATTTAACTAATTTTGATACCGAATGTTTTTAATTTAAGATGACGTTCATTGAATACTACCATTTAATTAAGTATTTAGGAACTAATAAACAAAAAAGTTAAAATATATAAGATATGTAAAACGATAGATACTATTTTATATTGAAGAAAATAGTTTGAAACTTATCACAGTTTAGTAAAATAACGGCACTATATATTGACCTGTTTATTACCATTGTAATATGCTCATTAGCTCTGTTTCAGTCGCAATATACCTAGCGTGGCAATGATACCAAAGAAAGGGCGTAATATCTAACTAGGTAGCAATGATACCAAAGAAAGGACGTAATATCTAACTAGATAGCAATTATACCAAAAAAAGGGCGTAATATCTAACTAGGTAGCAATGATATCAAAGAAAGGGAGTAATATCTAACTAAGTAGCAATGATACCAAAGAAAGGGCGTAATATCTAACTAAGTAGCAATGATACCAAAGAAAGGGCGTAATATCTAACTAGATAGCAATTATACCAAAAAAAGGGCGTAATATCTAACTAGGTAGCAATGATATCAAAGAAAGGGAGTAATATCTAACTAAGTAGCAATTATACCAAAAAAAGGGCGTAATATCTAACTAAGTAGCAATGATACCAAAGAAAGGGCGTAATATCTAACTAGATAGCAATTATACCAAAAAAAGGGCGTAATATCTAACTATAGGTAGCAATGATATCAAAGAAAGGACATAATATCTAACTAGATAGCAATGATACCAAAAATGGGCGTAATATCTAACTATAGGTAGCAATGATATTAAAGAAAGGGCATGATATCTAACTAGGTAGCAATGTTCCTCAAAAAAGGCATAATATCTAACTAGGTAGCAATGACACTAAAGAAACGGCACAATATCTTACTAGTTAGCAATGACACCAAAGAAAAGGCAAAATATCTAACAAGGTAGCAAGCAATCCAAAGAAAGGGCATAATATCTAACTAGGTAGCAATGTTATCTTCTCGTATCGACCGGAGCATCAGTCTATCATTGATCGTACATCTCACTCTGACCATCACTGCAATCACATATTCGTCAGCTGTCGTCAACGAGTCTGTCTGTAAGGAACATCGTATGTTATATAAGAGCGAGTCTGTTACATCGTATGTTATATAGAAGCGAGTCTGTTACATCGTATGTTATATAAGAGCGAGTCTGTTACATCGTATGTTATATAGAAGCGAGTCTGTTACATCGTATGTTATATAAAAGCGAGTCTGTTACATCGTATGTTATATAAAAGCGAGTCTGTTACATCGTTTGTTATATAAAAGAGAGTCTGTTACATCGTTTGTTATATAAGAGCGAGTCTGTTACATCGTATGTTATATAAGAGCGAGTCTGTTACATCGTATGTTATATAGAAGCGAGTCTGTTACATCGTATGTTATATAAAAGCGAGTCTGTTACATCGTATGTTATATAAAAGAGAGTCTGTTACATCGTTTGTTATATAAGAGCGAGTCTGTTACATCGTATGTTATATAAGAACGAGTCTGTTACATCGTATGTTATATAAAAGCGAGTCTGTTACATCGTTTGTTATATAAGAGCGAGTCTGTTACATCGTATGTTATATAAAAGCGAGTCTGTTACATCGTATGTTATATAAAAGCGAGTCTGTTACATCGTATGTTATATAAGAACGAGTCTGTTACATCGTATGTTATATAAGAGCGAGTCTGTTACATCGTATGTTATGTTAGAACGAGTCTGTTACATCGTATGTTATATAAGAGCGAGTCTGTTACATCGTATGTTATGTTAGAACGAGTCTGTTACATCGTATGTTATGTTAGAACGAGTCTGTTACATCGTATGTTATATAAGAGCGAGTCTGTTACATCGTATGTTATATAAGAGCGAGTCTGTTACATCGTATGTTATATAAGAGCGAGTCTGTTACATCGTATGTTATGTTAGAACGAGTCTGTTACATCGTATGTTATGTTAGAACGAGTCTGTTACATCGTATGTTATATAAGAGCGAGTCTGTTACATCGTATGTTATGTTAGAACGAGTCTGTTACATCGTATGTTATGTTAGAACGAGTCTGTTACATCGTATGTTATGTTAGAACGAGTCTGTTACATCGTATGTTATATAAGAGCGAGTCTGTTACATCGTATGTTATATAAGAGCGAGTCTGTTACATCGTATGTTATGTTAGAACGAGTCTGTTACATCGTATGTTATATAAGAGCGAGTCTGTTACATCGTATGTTATATAAGAGCGAGTCTGTTACATCGTATGTTATATAAGAGCGAGTCTGTTACATCGTATGTTATGTTAGAACGAGTCTGTTACATCGTATGTTATATAAGAGCGAGTCTGTTGCAATCTTGTTTTGAATGGAAAAATATTGCCTTCAAAAAAATAAAATAAAAAAGTTACATCGTATGTTATGCTAGACCGAGTATGTTAACTCTTACAATTAAACTTGAGTGATATAATAAAAACTCCATTTTGTGTCAAAAGACTATAAAATGATGAGTCATGCTCTATATCAGACTCTGGCTCCTTATGAAACGCCGTTCTTAAATAATTAAACAATGCAAGTAATCGATGTCATCTGCTGAAGGTCATTCTTTGTAGTCTTTAATACCTACTGTAGGCTATCTTCTGAAACTACATAAGAGATCTGAACCTCCATCGTCACAAGATCATAACTAGGGTTGTGGTAATATGCTTTATAAATCATAGATCTTAAGAATGTCACAGACGAAATGAAATGGTATCGAATACTATATACCGCTGGTGTAGAACCATTCAATACTCTTTAATTCTCTCCGTCTATAATATTTTCAGGATCTATGATTTTTAATGCATATTGTCACAACCCTAGTTATCACTATTTATTAGTGTAGAATTCTGTGGTTTCGATAAATTTCCTGGTTAATAAATTAAATGTTGTAGAGATATATTGAGTGATTGCTCTGTTATAATATATTGATATTACGGTAATACGTAACTGTACGGTAATACGTAACTGTACGGTAATACGTAACTGTACGGTAATACGTAACTGTACGGTAATACGTAACTGTACGGTAATACGTAACTGTACGGTAATACGTAACTGCACGGTAATACGTAACAGTACGGGAATACGTAACAGTACGGGAATACGTAACAGTACGGGAATACGTAACAGTACGGGAATACGTAACAGTA
Organism: Caprella mutica; assembly: GCA_947561585.1. Taxonomy (NCBI): domain Eukaryota; kingdom Metazoa; phylum Arthropoda; class Malacostraca; order Amphipoda; family Caprellidae; genus Caprella; species Caprella mutica. Next base: position 117,213 of record CANNZV010001915.1, read on the forward strand.
CGGGAATACGTAACAGTACGGGAATACGTAACAGTACGGGAATACGTAACAGTACGGTAATACGTAACAGTACGGGAATACGTAACTGTACGGGAATGCGCAACTGTACGGGAATGCGCAACTGTACGGGAATGCGCAACTGTACGGTAATACGTAACTGTACGGTAATACGTAACTGTACGGGAATACGTAACTGTACGGGAATACGTAACTGTACGGTAATACGTAACTGTACGGGAATACGTAACTGTACGGGAATACGTAACTATTTTAAATTAAACCAAAATATAAAGTCCTAATAATTATTAATGTGTATTATCATTCATGTTCTTTTTAAAAATAATGCATTGTTTCATAGGAAAAAACTGCAGCAGGTTACTTTTCAGTTTTATTTCCACACAAAATCTTCTAATGACTTCTAAATTAAAACTACACATCTTCTCTTGTTAAATATTCATACCAGAGAAATGTTCAGCCTGTATCAATGTTAGAGTAGACCTGCAGAACAAAGATACAGAAAAGATAGAGAAAAAGATACCTGGGGTGAGTTGTAAGATACATCATACACAGAAAGGATACATGGTGTGTTAATTGTAAGCTACAAATTACAATAAGCTATTCAATTGTGTATTATAAGCTATTATAGCTTAATTGTTTTCTTGACTTATTTATCGTTCGATTTCTCTAGTAAGGTAAATCCCTAGTTATCGCACAGTTCTGCATTTCCAATCATATAAGAATTATTAGATAATTTGTTAATATTTACTTTCATTTCAATTACAGTAAATATTATTTTCTTATATTATCGATAATGTGGAACTACCCGATAACTCGTAATTAACCCTACCTACATTCAAATAATCTATTTATACGTCCTTCACATTAATCTTTTTCATATTTCATCCCCTACATTTGGACACTAACTCACCTCTTCATTTTCCTCTCAGCTGTCTGTGGAGTATCAGAGGCGCACCAACAAGACGCCCCTGATTGTTGTTGATGGGATGTCATGCCTCAGAAAACTCTATGGTGAGTACTGGTGTACGCGTGCTGTAAAAAAGGACTTTGTTGTTAACATACCAATAGTGTGGACACTGATGGTAGTTCAAATTATGTAATAATTATTATCCCTGACTCCTCTCTTGAACTGAATTAAATATAATTTTATTTAGTACTGGTACCATTTTTTGAACTGATATCAGAATAATTTAGTGTGACGGACAGACAGACACAACCCATTTATTGAACTGATATCAGAATAATTTGGTGTGACGGACAGACAGACACAAACCATTTATTGAACTGATATCAGAATAATTAAGTGCGACGGACAGACAGAAACACACAATTAATTTCCTATCCATGCTATCAGATGCTTGCCAAGCGTATTATTAGGTTAGTGTGACAGACAGACAGAAGCCACTCATATTAAAGTATTGATAACAGAGAAAGAAGATTTCAGTTCAATAAATTTTTTAAATTAATATTTTTTTTCAGTGTTGGATCATAGAAAGTAAATGAAATTTTCTTATCAATTACCGTAGACTGAATAAAAGATGGAAAATATTTTATCGTGACTATAGAGGTATTTCTTCATTATTTTACTGAAGCAATTCTAGTCATTATAACTACTGTAGTACCTGTTACTTATTCAGAATTTAAATAATATAATGGATTTAAGATTATTACCGAATTCAAATATCATATGTATACAGCATAATACCATACATTTTTTTATTACAAATTCAGTATACATTTTATTATATGTTATTTAAAATAAAATTTGAAAATATTTCAGGTTTTCAATAGAGCCTATAAAAAAAATCTATTCATCATCAGGATGATGAATAGATTGATGTTAAATTCAATAGAAATTTTTCTATTCGAAAGCTTGAAACCTGAATATACCTTCTCCGATGAGTTTAAATAACCTCTAATCATGTGATATCCCATTGAGTCTAAATCTCTTCACTCAAGTACAGTACTTGTTATTCATTCATTGACAACTTTGACAGTATCTTTAATTTAAAAGTACTGTCAAAAGTCAAAACTGTGATATTTTTAATATTACACTGCAGTAAAATATTGTGTTTCCCACTAAACTTTATGAGGCGCTGTTAATAGAATGACTGTTTAAACCAATTTGTAATGGACAGAGAATTAGAATTAGGTAATTATAACAGTTACCGACAGTTTGATAGAACGTGTCACAGTGAGTGTTAGAACGTGTCACTGTGGGTGTTAGAACGTGTGTCACAGTGAGTGTTAGAACGTGTCACAGTGGGTGTTAGAACGTGTCACAGTGGGTGTTAGAACGTGTCACAGTGGGTGTTAGAACGTGTCACAGTGGGTGTTAGAACGTGTCACAGTGGGTGTTAGAACGTGTCACAGTGGGTGTTAGAACGTGTCACAGTGGGTTTTAGAACGTGTCACAGTGGGTGTTAGAACGTGTCACAGTGGGTGTTAGAACGTGTCACAGTGGGTGTTAGAACGTGTCACAGTGAGTGTTAGAACGTGTCACAGTGAGTGTTAGAACGTGTCACAGTGAGTGTTAGAACGTGTCACAGTGGGTGTTAGAACGTGTCACAGTGGGTGTTAGAACGTTTCACAGTGGGTGTTAGAACGTGTCACAGTGGGTGTTAGAACGTGTCACAGTGAGTGTTAGAACGTGTCACAGTGACCCAGCTAACCAAAAGCTGTTTGTCCCACGTCTTAAGACGTCTGATACCCCTCGCTATAGAGGGATTTAAGACGTGGGGCAAGACGTGGGGCGGGGGACATCAGACGTCTTGCAGACGTCTAACCCTCTTCATTTGCACAGGGGTCCCCCTTTGCAAGACGTCTGATCCCATGTCTTGTCCCCCTCTGACAGAGGGGGACATCCACCTGTCCCACGTCTTACCCCACTCCGTTTTCAAGACGTGGGACAGAGTGTGGATGTCCCTCGCTATAGAGGGATTCAAGACCTGGGACCCACGTGGGACAGAGTGCGGATGTCCCTCGCTATAGAGGGAAGAGGGAAATAAGACGTGGGACAGAGTGGGAATATCCCCCTCTGCAAGACGTGGGACAGAGTGTGGATGTCCCCCTCTGCAAGACGTGGGACAGAGTGCGGATGTCCCCCTCTGCAAGACGTGGGACAGAGTGCGGATGTCCCCCTCTGCAAGACGTGGGACAGAGTGCGGATGTCCCCCTCTGCAAGACGTGGGACAGAGTGTGGTTGTCCCCCTCTGCAAGACGTGGGACAGAGTGCGAATGTCCCCTTCTGCAAGACGTGGGACAGAGTGCGGATGTCCCCCTCTGCAAGACGTGGGACAGAGTGCGGATGTCCCCCTCTGCAAGACGTGGGACAGAGTGTGGATGTCCCCCTCTGCAAGGGGGACATATCTCTCTTTTGTCTCAAACTACTTCGGTTAATTGGGGTATATAAATATGTATAAGAAATAAAAAAGATCATACTAATATTATTGCAATTTCTTACCATATTGCATATAGTGTATATGTACATTTGGCTGTATATCATTTATTTTAATATTACATATTGTTATATACAAATTAAATGGGAAGAAATGGAGAAAGAATTGTAGTGGTCATCTCGGGAATCGAACTCAGGACTCTAGTGTGATGTACTATTGAAGCTTGCGTCGCTACCACTCAGCCATCCTGGACATGGTAGAAGTAGTATTAAAATGATCTTTATGCAACTTGATAACTTGCGTGCTTCTTAAAATTATTTTAAATAAATATAATTTAATATTCTACATTTTGGTATCTTTTATTTTTTAATGTAAATGATGAGAATGTGTATAAATTTATTTATTAATATTTGTATTGATAATGTTAATTAATGTTATTAACTACCTAATTACCTATAACTGTTAATTAATATTACCTATAGTTACCTTCTGGTGGTATCACTACCTTATACCTATCTAGTTACTTACTAGAGTTTATTATTTTATAACTACCTAGTAACCTACAAGTGATAACCACCAATCTGTACCTACTGGTGGTTATCACTACTTACCTATTACGTAGTTTTTATCAGTACCTACTTAGTTACCTACATTACTGTTTGTCAATACCTACCTAGTTACCTACAGGTGTTTATCAATGCCTACCTAGTTGCCTACATCTGCTTATCAATACCTAATTAGTTACCTTCTTGTGTTTAACATTGCCTATACCTACCTAGTAGCCTACAACTTTATATAAATACCAATCTAGGTCTTAGTTACCTACTAGTATTCATCAATACCTAATAAGTTACCTACAACTGTTTGTCAATGCCTACCTAGTTATCTACTAGTGTTTATCAATGCTTATCTAGTTACCTATAACTGTTTGACAATACCTACCTAGATACCTACCAGTACCAATACCTACCTACCTAGTATACCTACTAGGTAGTGTTCATCAATCCGTACCTACTTACCTACTACCTAGTATTATTCATCAATGCCTACCTAGATAGTAGATACCTACATCTGTTTATGAATACCTACCTAGTTATGATACGTAAATAAAGCTTGAGATAGATATACCTTTTTGGTATAACTTTTTCCCGCGTAAATCAGACGAGGGACAGAGAGGGACATCCCGCGTGGGACAGAGAGGGATATCCCGCGTGGGACAGAGAGGGACATCCCACATGGGACAGACGTGGGACAGAGAGGGACATCCCGCGTGGGACAGAGAGGGACATCCCGCGTGGGACAGACGTGGGACAGAGAGGGACATCCTGCGTAAAACAGACAAGGGACAGAGAGGGACATCCCGCGTGGGACAGACGTGGGACAGAGAGGGATATCCCGCGTGGGACAGAGAGGAACATCCCACGTGGGACAGACGTGGGACAGAGAGGGACATCCCGCGTGGGACAGAGAGGGACATCCCGCGTGGGACAGACGTGGGACAGAGAGGGACATCCTGCGTAAAACAGACAAGGGACAGAGAGGGACATCCCGCGTGGGACAGACGTGGGACAGAGAGGGACATCCCGCGTGGGACAGAGAGGGACATCCCACGTGGGACAGACGTGGGACAGAGAGGGATATCCCGCGTAGGACAGAGAGGGACATCCCACGTGGGACAGACGTGGGACAGAGAGGGACATCCCGCGTGGGACAGAGAGGGATATCCTACGTGGGACAGACGTGGGACAGAGAGGGACATCCCGCGTGGGACAGAGAGGGACATCCTACGTGGGACAGACGTGGGACAGAGAGGGACATCCCGCGTGGGACAGAGAGGGACAACCCACGTGGGACAGACGTGGGACAGAGAGGGACATCCCGCGTGGGACAGAGAGGGACATCCCGCGTGGGACAGAGAGGGACATCCCGCGTGGGAAAGACGTGGGATAGACGAGGGACATCCCGCTTGTGTAAGACGTGGGACGTGAGTGGGATTTCAGACGTTGGAAAGACGTGGGATTTCAGACGTCTGGAGACGTCTGAAATCCCCCATCCCTCTCTGTCCCTCGCTAGCGAGGGATGTCCCCTTCTGTCCCACGCGGGGCAGAGAGGATATGGTTAGCTGGGGAGTGTTAGAACGTGTCACAGTGAGTGTTAGAACGTGTCACAGTGAGTGTTAGAACGTGTCACAGTGAGTGTTAGAACGTGTCACAGTGAGTGTTAGAACGTGTCACAGTGAGTGTTAGAACGTGTCACAGTGAGTGTTAGAACGTGTCACAGTGGGTGTTAGAACGTGTCATAGTGAGTGTTAGAACGTGTCATAGTGAGTGTTAGAACGTGTCACAGTGAGTGTTAGAACGTGTCATAGTGAGTGTTAGAACGTGTCACAGTGGGTGTTAGAACGTGTCATAGTGAGTGTTAGAACGTGTCACAGTGAGTGTTAGAACGTGTCACAGTGAGTGTTAGAACGTGTCACAGTGGGTGTTAGAAAGTGTGTCACAGTGGGTGTTAGAACGTGTCAGAGTCAGACACTATAATCATTTAAATCACTGTGACACGTTCTACCAAACTGTCAGTTTATTTATATTATAAGTACCTAGTGTACGAAATAGCGTAACTGTTATAATAACTCAATTCTAACCTTATATTTGATGAAGGGTAAGTTCCGAGTTATTGGACGAATTCACGTTTTCAATCATAATGAAGAATAATATAGGCTGTGCCTAATAATTATTTCTCAACTTATATTTTAAAAAGCATCCAGTATATTATCACGGATATACCAATTGAATTAAAAGATAAATTATTATAATACTCTTTTTCTTTCATGATCAGAAACGTGAAATCGGCCGAAAATTCGAATCCCCCCCCCCCTAAACCAGTGTTTCTTGGAATATAAAATATTAATAGTTCTCCTAATGATATTGTTAATGTAATAAATAAGAATTAATTATATTAAGTGGCAACAGTTCGAAATAACAGGGAAGTGAGTAGCATAACCAACTGACGGAAAAAACCTACATACTTCGCTACCCTATTCAATATTTACATTATCCTGCTTTGGATTATTTACCCACAGTTTGAAGAACGCTGTCCTAGACCATTCCTAAGGCCCGCTTCACACTTGCGTTTCTCAACGCCGAGTTAGAAATACTGCTCATGGCAAAGAGTTTAGCTGCAATTAATTTTAACGGAGCCCTTCACACTTGCGTTAGAAAAAATGCTGCGTTTTTCCTAACGCAAGTGAGAAGAGCTCCGTTAAAATCAACTGCAGCTAAACTTTTTTGCCATGAGCAGTAATTCTAACGCAGCGTTGAGAAACGCAAATGTGAAGGGGGCCTGAGACCTATTTCAAATGGGCGCTTTTTTCATGCCGCAGCAAAGAAAATAATGAATGAAAAACGCTACAACTGAATAAACGGTTGTGTTTTGTTTGTTAGATTGGGTGTTTTATCATAATGTATTTTTGTTAAAAAACGCTTCTTCTGAAACCGGCCTATGTCCTATTTTACAAGGGGCGCTTTATTCATGCCGCGACAACAAAATTGAAGCATGAAAAATACCCATTGAAAATGTACATACAAAACACATAAGTTCATTTAGTCGCAGCGATTTTCATGCACCATTTTCTTTGATACGACATGAGAAAAACATCCGTGTTAAATAACGCTACGACTGAATGAACGTATGTGTTTTGTACGTCCACTTAGATTAGGCGTTTTTTTCATGCTGTATTTTGGTATGAAAAGAATTAAGGTTTTCTTTTTATTTGGCAGGCAAACTGAACTGGATATGCGGAGGCCAGTGGTTGGGATACATTGATCACATCAAGAGCTTCGTGAAGAGTATGCACGGCCACAAATACAAACTGGTGTTCTTCTTCGATGGTAACACACCCGTGAGTAATGCTAACAGTAATTGTAACTGTAACGGCAATTGTAATTGTAACTGTAATGGTAACCGTAATGGTAATTGTAACGGTAACACACCCGTGAGTAACGGTGGATAGATATTAAACCAGAAGACATTAAACCATAATTTTTTATAATCAAAAATGTGAAACATTCCTATAACTCGGAACTCACCATATAAAAGAATATTATTTTTTCAGGAGCGTAAGAGGGACACTTGGATTCACCGTCGCATCGAAAACCTCAAAGACGTGACTAACTATTTTCTGATGGTGAAAAACAACAAAGAACTGGAACACGGAAAACATTTCTTCCTACCTACCGGATTGGCAGCCTTCACACCACTTATATTGAAGGTAAGGACCTTCCCACCCCTTATATTGAAGGTAAGGACCTTCACACCCCTTATATTGAAGGTAAGGACCTTCACACCCCTTATATTGAAGGTCTCACTAATAATCTAATAAATCCAATATATATTTTTCTTGTACTATTTTGTATATTGAAGAAGACAAAAAACATTAATTTTCAAACATGTGAGACACACAGTTCCAGTGTCAATTCCCACACAAGATTTTACTTCATGAAAATCACACCTGAATTGGAAACATTCATCTTTGACCGGTAAAACATGGTCCATTTCCCATTAAAAAGTGATTGTGTTCCATCGACTTCCCCGAGTTATCGTGACATAGGAGCATTTATTGAAATGAATACAACTCCTTCCTATTTATTTGGATTTTAAGTTTTTATTGGCTTTTATAAACTGCCATCCCCTAAAATAATCTATCCACACTTGATTGGGCCACCCTGTTTATTCGAAATTCTTTTCCCCCTCAGGACGTAGTGGGTTGCGAAGTTTATACCTGTGAAGATGAGTGCGACAAAGGAGTGGCGGAATACGCCAAGAGGCACGGCGCTATAGGTAAGAAAGATGGCACAACTATGAATAAAGTGACGCAGTTGGTAATTCTACCTATTACAACAATCCCTTACAATAAATTACCATTCTCCACCTACCCTAGGCATTCTTGGTCAGGACTCGGACTACACCATCTACTCCACTGCTCACTACTACTTCTCCATCAACCACCTCAACCTGGAGACCCTAGACACCATCGTCTATGACCGCAGCACCATGGCCAGGACCCTCCAGATCACCGTGGACCAACTGCCTCTACTGTCCTGCCTCATAGGTAAGCACATCCCGAGTTTTAGAAAATTATACGAATTTTCCGAGTACTGTAAGCTTCATTAGGGCTATGAGTATTGCGATGTTACCCTACTAATTAAGGGTGGCCAGTGCTTATTTATTTTGGTAAAAATAAATAAAAATGTGACCTTATTTTGCTAAAAATAATTGTCCAATTTTCAGCGAAAATGTCTTGCAGCGAAAGTATTTTCGGTGAAACTAGTTGGTTCCAGCAGAAGGTTCTAGAAGTTAGAATCCTAATTAAGCGTTTTGACAACATAACTGTTAAAATCCTAAATTCTGAAATAGTTCATATTAAGAATTGTTCATACTATCTAAGTCACATAACTAGTTGGTTATTGCTTACGGCAGGCTAAACAATAACCTCTAACATCTTTTCTATTTTGACTAATAGGAACAGGAGTGTCTTCATTTTGTCCCCAAATCGCAATAGATGTAATTACTAGGGTTATGACAATATGCTCTTGAAATCATAGATCCTGGGGATATTATTAGCAAAGAGAATTTAAGATTGTCTGAAGCAGCGGTATTTGGTATTCGATGTCATTTCATTTCGTCTGTGATATTCTTAAGATCTATGATTTTAAAATCCTGAGAGTTATGAAGTATTGGTTCATTCATATCTCAGGTACACTAGATAATTCTCTATGATTAAAATAATAAGAAACTTTTGTCATTGTGGGATACCTATGACGAAATTCTTTACATAGATCATTTTCTATAATTCAAACATAGAAAACTACTCCATAACTAAAGTGCATTTCATAACTCAGGTCCTTCGTTGATCGAGTACTTCATTACTCGAGTATTTCGTTACTCAGGAGTTTTACTGTAATTACCTGACACTTCTTATCCCTTCAGGCAATGACGTCATTCCTCAGGACCAGTTGTGTAGCTTCCACAAGATGATCATTGGCCACTTCCAACCAAGACCAGGCAGTCACAGGTATGGAAAAGGAATATCACTTCTCTAGATTTCAATTGCAATTTTATAACAGATTTTTTGTGAGATTTTATGGCCCGCTTCACACTTGCTTTTTTTTAGCGTAAAAAACTTCTTCTGAAAATGTGTCTACACTTGCGTTTTTTCTACCGCTGAAGGATTGTGATTATCTTACAGCGATAAAAAAACGCATGTGTGCATACATTTTAAGAAGATTTTTGTATTGTATGAGGAACTTACAATCTCTAAGAATATGTTATAATTCCTACTTATATATTCACACTTGAGTTTATTTAACTATGCGGGAAAAAACTCTTCTTAAGATTTATTCACATTTGCGTTTTTCATCGCCACAGGAAAAATTTAATACGATTTTTCCTTCAGCGATAAAAAAAACGAAGGAAGATATTTTTCGTTTTTATATATCAATAGGAATTATAAAAGATTTTCTGTGATATTGTTAGTTGTTCTTACAAGAATTAAAACTATGAGAAGATTCCAGAAGAATGTATTTAGAAATGAAAAAGAATGGCTTTAGAATTTAAATTCAAGAAATTGATTGATTGACTATCATCATGAAAGTTCGTATTACTTACATTGTTGCACCAAAATAATGATTTAACATAATAATTTGATTTAAAGATCATATCCCCAAGGATTGATAACGTTGCTTTATCGGTAGGAAATTTTAGATATTGATACAATTTTCCATCTAAAACGAAAACCGAGAATTATAATTTTCCAATTAAATAATTCTTCATTGTATTCTTATTTCATCTATGATTATCATCTGATTCGCTCCACAGATTACCTCCTGAGATTTTGATTCCGAGGGTTGCCAACTTCATTCACAACCAACCACCCATGAGTCAACTGAACAACCAGTTGCCGCAACTTGCAAGGTGGGAAGTTAATGTAGAACTCCTCTATAGTGAATGAGTCAGAATGTAGCCTGAATAGTGAACAAGTTTTCTTTAGTATGTGCTGAATTGCCATCAATTTTAGAAAACTAAAGACTATTTTATGTCAGACTAAAGAAAGAAAATCTGTTCATTATTCATCCTACCTACTGCACTCACATTGTCAAACATTAGATATTCTGCTGTGGATACGATATGACCTTTTTATCTATTCGATGGTTATTTAAAAAGTATAGTTTTACATCTGTTTCGGAACTAAAGGCCATATCGCTGACGTCAGAATAAAATTAAATACAAGGGACTAGAAGAAGCAATCAGAAAGAAAGTGGCTACATGAACAAAGTCACCATCCACCAGTCTGTGATAACACCCATGCGTGCAGAAAAGCTACTCCGTTAATACAGTCACTAACCACCAGTCTGTGATAATTCTAATGGATGCAGAAAAGCTACTCCGTTAATACAACTACTTACCACCAGTCTGTGATAATTCTCAGGGATGCAGAAAAGCTACTCCGTTAATACAATTACTTACCACCAGTCTGTGATAATTCTCATGGATGCAGAAAAGCTACTCCGTTAATACAATTACTTACCACCAGTCTGTGATAATTCTCATGGATGCAGAAAAGCTACTCCGTTAATATGGATGCAGAAAAGCTACTCCGTTAATACACACAGAGAAAGGATTAGTTGAATCAAATCATATTTGATTTGTTTTGACTAAATTTTATGGTTTATCTGTGCGCCTACCTACGTGGTGAGTTGCAGGTACTATTTAAAATGAGTTAAATTGACGTTGGTTAAAACAACACATATGTGAGTTGATTATTTTTAATTCCCGATGGTCACAACAACTACCTGTGATAGTCAAAACTGCTCGTGATGGTTGAACCAATTATATGTAATGGTTAAAACAACTACGGAATAAGGTTACATCAACTACTTGTGTATGTTTTTCCAATCACTCCTATGTGTTATACCAACTACTCGTGTAGGTTATACCAACTACTCGTGTAGGTTATACCAACTGCTTGTGTAGGTTATACCAACTACTCGTGTAAGTTATACCAACTACTCGTGTAGGTTATACCAACTACTCGTGTAGGTTACATTAACTACTCGTATAGGTGATATCAACTACTCATGTAGGTTATATCAACTACTCGGTTAGGTTATATCAACTACTCGTGTTGGTTATATCAACTACTCGTGTAGGTTATACCCACTGCTTGTGTAGGTTATACCAACTACTCGTGTAGGTTATACTAACTACTCGTGTAGGTTATACCAACTACTCGTGTAGGTTATACCAACTACTCGTGTAGGTTACATTAACTACTCGTATAGGTGATATCAACTACTCGTGTAGGTTATATCAACTACTCAGTTAGGTTATATCAACTACTCGTGTTGGTTATATCAACTACTCGTGTAGGTTAAATCATCTTCTCGTGTTGGTTATATCAACTACTTGTAAACTAAGTAAATGTATATCAACTATTATAGTGTAGGTTGAAAAATCGGTCTGGTTAGCAGTAGTCAGACTTTTTACAAGACTTTTTCAGTCACTATATTTACTCTATTAAATTATAATCTCGAGTTAGGTCCCGGTATCAATAAGATTAGACTATTTATTTTCTAGGACCAAATCTAACAAGTTCACATTTATTTTCTACTTTTGCTTCTGTGATATGCATACTATTTTAATTTTAAAAAATAATTGATCACCTAGACCTATCCTTGCTTTTTGAAATGTTTTCGATCCTATGAATTGATATATGGTTATCAGTTGTAAATTAATAGATTAGATTGAATAAGTAATCTCATCAGGTGAGTTTATAAGTAAGTAGTTAGATGACATAAATAACTTTACGTAGTGATAAATAGGTACGCTAGATGAATTAATTAACCAGGCTAGATTACAAAAGTTGATAAATCTTTGATATGCTGCAATTGTACTATAACTTAATGAATAATAAATTAATGATAAAGCCTTTATCTTCTAAACCATATTTTAGTGCAATTCATCTTACTCATAGGCACTGATATTGAAATATGCTAATAGAATTAATTACCAAGGTCAAATTGAAAACGAAATATAAACATTTAAGTTTTAGATTTATTATTTAGAAGTTTAATTTGAATTCTCGTCACTTTCTTTCACGACTGTAGGTTGCCAATTCCTGAAATAAGAGATTCGTATATTAATAAATATTGAATAGAAATGCACAGTATCGTTCATATACATTATCAATAACATCACCTACTCTTTTTCCTTTTGTGATGAGATAGCGACAGCTTCGATATTCTTTTCATGTCTGGAATCCCTAAAAGCATATGAAAAAGTAAGAGCTAATCATATTGCAAATACATATTTAGAAATCATCTAATATTTTCAAATACTTACTTTGACCTAGCATAATTGTTCCTGAACCATTCAAAGGAATTGAAGAGGACTCCGATAGTTGATGACGTTGATCTACTTCATCAATTCTTCATCAAGATCTGAAAGTAGATTCAGAAAATATAGAAAACCATATATTAATAAAGAAATGAAAAGAATTATTAACTGAGAATTCTTTCATATAGGTAAATTATTTATATAAAATGTTAAACTAATTATAAATCTTCAGATGCAGTATAAATTTAGCTCTAATAAATGCAATGGATTTTTCTAGCTAATCCTTATAATTTTGTTCATTATACACTCATAATGTAGACTTTAATTAAGTACCAAGAAAGTATAATATATCAAAAGGCTCACCTCTGGTTGGAGTTCTCCCTGCTAAATCCCTGGACGGTGTTCTCCTCCGACTACCTCCCTGGATGGAGTTCTCCCAGTCATAGAAAACTAGGGTCAAGTAGGTCTATTGCGGCACTTTAACTAACTGCGGTCTCTTATCTCAGAAACATTAATAACCATCATGACTTCAAGGCACTCGTGAAATGAATAGAACCTATCATAAATTGAGCTTAAATTATGATGTTCAACAAATCAGTATATAGCTAAACTAATTTCAGAATGAATTTGATACTCTCTTAATAGGGTCACAATTAGAAATTAAAGAACCGAATTTGGCTGTGTAACCCTACCTATAGGTACACCAACTAGTTTTAAAATATATAGACTATCAGACCACTTTACTTAAGATACTAGGATAAGTTCCGAAATATCGGACGGCTCCACATTTTCGGTCGCGTAAGAAAAACTATATTAAATTAACTTTTATTTTAATTAGCTATTAGGTAGCTATATACTATATTTCATACGTGACCGAAAATTTGAAATCGCCTGATAATTTGGAACTTACCCTATTCTGAGGACAGCGCAGTAACTGCCTAGCCTATGTAGAAGGGGTGTGGGTCATAAGCCCCCCCAGTCATGAGCCCCCCCGGTCATGAGCCCCTTAGGTCATAAGCCCTCCCGGTCAAGAGCCCCCCCGGTCATGAGCCCTCCCGGTCATGAGCCCCCCTGTTTTTAAATCCTTATTTACCTATACTATTTAATCCTTATTGACACTTTTGTAGTTCATTACTGAATAGACATAAAATATATGTATATCGGGGGGCGTGCCGCCCCCGAACCCCCCTGCCAGATCATTAGACAATCATGAAGTGTGCAGTACAACAAACTAGCGGATACAACAAACTACATTAGTAACTCTCAGTTATTTCTATCTAAGTAATTCTTCATTTGTTTAACTAGGTAAATAAGAATTAAAAAAACAGGGAGGGGGGGCTCGTGACCGGGAGGGCTCATGACCTAGGGGGGCTCATGACCGGGGGGCTCGTGACCGGGGGGGCTCATGACCGGGAGGGCTCTTGACCGGGGGGGCTCTTGACCGTACCCCATGTAGAAGGTATTGACACTGAAAAAAAAACAGCAAGGTAGGTATGATGCTTAAATAAGTTAACATATAATAATTTAGGAAAATTAGTTTGGATATCAGTTTACAAACTGGAAGGCAGTAATCAAAATTTATTATTATAAAAGTTATATACTGATAATCAGCTCTTCAAATAACTACCTATATAAAGCCACCAAACTATCAATCACCAATATTTTAGAATATTTAGGCAGACATTTATCAATTTATTAATGGAATTAATTAATAATCGATTAGTGCATATAACGCTATTGTTTGCACTTAAACTAAAATGGTATTGAGGAGCGTTCACATTCAACACGTAACACACTTGAAACAAGATTTGAACTGTAAAGTATCAACCGATTAATTGGCTTTGAGGAAAGCATAAGTTGCCACTTACTCATTTGATTGAACTCACACATAAACTTAAAAAAAAAGTAGCACTAACTCTCATAGCAAGTTAATTTATACACCAGATAAATAAGATTAACAGTCTTTGTGGGTTACATTATCACACTATGTCATAGTTGTTTTAACTCTTACCTAAACTTACAAAAAAGTAGCGCCAACTCTCATAGTAAGTTAATTCATACACTGCAGAATACATTGGATTAACAGTCTTTGTGGGTTACTATAACACACTACGTCATAGTTGATTTAACTCACACCTAAACTTAAAAAAGTAGCGTCAACTCTCATAGTAAGTTAATTAATACACCAGATACATTGAATTGACAATCTTTGTGAGTTACTTCAACACACTATATCATAGTTGTTTTAACATATGTTCAAACTCCCAAAATGTATCTCTAACTCTCATAGTAAGTTGATTCAATCCATAAAATGATTTGAATTAACTATGTTTGGTGACACACACGTCATAGTTGTTTTGACACACATGAAAACATGAATATAGTCAAACCAACTCACGTAATAAATTGATTCAAAGCATAAATTGTTGACCCATTAAATATGAGTAAACTTTTTTCTCTGTGTACAATTACTTACCACCAGTCTGTGATAATTCTCATGGATACAGAAAAGCTACTCCGCTAAAACAGTCTCCTACAACTAATTCTCATGGATGGTTCATTCTTACAATCTTGTTTTAACTCCACAGGGCGGTGTTTCGTGACGAAGGCATGGTTCCTGCCTTAGAGGAGGGTATGAAGATGTACGAACTGGACATCACAGGCCCGGACATTTACCAGCCCATCAGCAAGGAGGAAATAGATCAGGTACTGACAATTAGTTGAACATATACATGTATTTAAAGGAATTTCCTAGTTCCCGGGAAGTGGGTGTTAATATTGGTCATGAATAGGGTTGTGATAATTGCGTTTAAAATCATAGATCCTGAAAAATATTAAAGACGGGGAAAATTAATCAGTATTGTATCACTCTGAACCAGCGGTATATAGTATTCGATTTCAGTTTGTCTGTGATATTCTTAAGATCCTAGATTTTAAGTGCATATTGTCACAACCCTAGTCATAAAGCAATTGAACTTCAAATATAGATAGCTTTGACGTTGAATATTTCATTCTTGTTAGTCTTTTTATAGTCTGGTTAGAAGTACCTCTTCATCCAACAGACTGACGATATCCTGGAGAAGGTGAGCAAGCGCCACCTCATGTCAGAGTTAGGGCGCCATCTTTTCTGTCTGATGAGAGGGGGTCCCTACGAGTCCAGCACCACCTTAGAGGACTACAGTTGCTCGCTGCCTTCAGGAGCTCTTGTCTTCAAGCCCCTCAGAGCAAGGGCTTATAGGATTATCCTAAAGTCTGTTAAGGGTGAGAAAAAGAACCATAACCTTTGGTACTATAGGATTGAATAATTGAGTTAGGAAATATCAAAAAAATTTAGTGAACTATTTACCACTTAGACCCTTTACTCACGCTTAATAACGCCAATTCTAATTACATTTTCACTGTGTATTATTATTTTTCTATGTTCTATACTAATACCAGAGATATCATAGATACTACAATAAGATACACCACTCTCCCAAATTTCTGTTCTAAAAGTGCGTTGTGGCGCCATCTAGATTTGAAAGTGGGAACAACATTTGGTGATGAACAAACAATACAAGTTTCAGTGTTGAACTGAAACTAGCTTTCAATATTAAATGAGTAGATTTTGGAATAACTTTTCAAAATAAATAAATGAGAAGATTCAGAATAACTTTTCTGCTGATCCAGTATAACCGTAAAACTTCTACCTGAACACAGAAACTATCTACATATGTTTTGATCAACGCCAAAAGTTGTTGTTGCTTTAGTTCCCGCTTTCAGAAAATAAATTTCTGAGAGTGGTGTATCTTACTGTAGTATAATATCTTTGCTAACACTATTCCTCTCCCCAGATCCACCGGAGTACATAGAAGAGTGGTGCATGTACAACGGCAATACTTTTGAGGCTCCCGATAGGGTCCAGCCCGAGGAATTGCTTGGTAAGTTTTATCTTCAAATGAAGGCAAAAAGGGTAAATTAGAAAATTTAATAATAGATAGCTACAGTAAATCTTAATAATTTTGTTTAATTGCAAGAATTTGCTGAAAGAATAACGTTAAGAGCTGAAACACTTACAGTACTTGAAATGTGGGGGTTAGGGTTGGCCATGGCCAATGTGACTTGTTAAAATTTCCAATTTATTTACCATGACCTATTTCATCACCCACTATCCGTAAACTGTGAGTCTTCGAGTACCGCGATGTTCCCTATATCAATTTGTTCGGAGCTTAGAATGGGTTATCACATCAAATTAAAATGCGAAACAATATTTCTCGTTTACAATTCTTCGGACCACTGAAATCAAGTGAAAAAATACCTTAGAGTAAGAATTAAAAATATGAGTAATAGCAATTACCACATTTCAAAGATATTTTTCTAATTAATTGCAGGAGGAACTCCTTCCATGGAGGAACTGTGGGAGGCAGATGCGGAACTCAAATGGAGGACATTTTGCGACTGCATCCACACGGAACTGCACGACACTAAGCTCCGGTCACTTCCCAAACACCTCATAATACCCACAGCCATTCTATTCTTCATGCAGGTACTATTAACTTGTTTTTATAACGCTCTTCAACTGTTATAGAGTGTCGCTGTAATGACGTCACGGACACAAAACACCGTGATTGTCCTTACAATAGTTATTCTTTGAAGTGTTTTTAGTTCCCAATTTGAAACACAGGTGGCAGCACGATGCAATTTTTAAGCCAAAATTTAATCGAGTGGTACACTATCAAGGAATATTGACAACAAGGTAGACTGGTAGAGTATTGCGCAGGTTCATATCAAGGTGAATTACAGTTTTGTTGTGAAATACGCATATAGGAACACACTTATGGCACCCTGCAATATTAGATTACATTCTCTATTTACTATTCGGCGGGTTAAATAGTTATTTATCGCCATGGTTGTTTGTGCAGTGTACGAACGCCATGGAAAAGTATTTAACCTGCTGTTTAGTATGATATAACGTATGACATTAAATATTTCTGGGTCACATAAGTGCATTCGTATGTGCGTATTAGTTGATGCTCAGAAGAGTTTAAAGGGGTGGTAAACCTTTGGACAAACTTTTTCTCTCTTGTTGATAAATCGATAAAGGGACATTAATAATAGAATGCCTATTTAAAAAAATAGATTAATTAATTCGCAAATGCAGCGCCACCTACTGATCAACCCTGGACTTACAAATGTCCATTGTAAACAAAAGATTGAGAAAAACAATGACGCACATACCCACGCGATCGTTAAACTACAACTTTTAAACTTAAAAACTTACAGCCTAGCCTCCTAGCTACCACACTACTGACTAGACTACCTAGTTATTATAGTTTTATACTAATTGATTTCGAATAATGGATATTACTAATTGATAACATTTGACCAGGATTGTAAACAACAATTCCCAGCGCCCCTTGCGATGAACGCTGGACTTAAAACCAAATTATTAATTAATTTTTTTACTAGTGTTAGTTATATATAAGACGAATAAACTCTCGTGTGTATACAACTAATTACTAACAACATTTTCATTACAAAAAATGACATTATTTTATAAAGTTTACTGCCCCTTTAAGACATACCTTGTAAGTTAATATATCTGGTGTACCACATACCATCCTTGATGCTATGGTATTCTGTTTATCTCCGTAATAACCAAAGTTCCCTTCAATTGACAGTGTGGAGGCCCTAAGCAGATTCTGAAGGAGTGGGAGGCGAATGCGATGCTCGCGTCATTCCTATCGCCGATGAGGGCGGACCTTAGCGCTATCAGAGGTATCAACCTGCAGCGTATTGATGCTAGGTCAGTGTCCACAAAATATTTTAACTAGAGTGAGACATTTTCGATCATACAGTGATATTCCTGAGTAATGGGGGCCTGATTTATGAAATGCACCTGATGTATGGAAAGTTTCTAAACTATAATGTATAGTCATTTACTATGACTCTACTTTTTCAAACCAACAAATAAAACGCCGCGTTTTCTCCGCCTCTTACAATTCAATCTATACCAGGCCATGAAAAGGCGGCGTTTTATTTCTAGTAGGCATAGCTGCTAGGAATATAATATATCCAATGATCTTTTCCATGGTCACTTTGCAGAGCCGTTCACTTCGCAGCCATTTTCATGAAAGGGGTAGTGAACATGTACCTCTTGAACGCGGCTTGTGACTTTCCCGTGGACAGGAGTATGGTGAGTAGATGAATTCTAAAGTCATTCTGGTTATTCTTATTTACTAAAAATAAGGATTGGATAATACTTACAATAATGACCATATACTCTCAATTGGAGACACATTCTAGAAAATATGAAACATATAATAAAACTGCTGAAAAATTAGGGTTAAATGGATAAATAGTCAGTTGTACCGCTAGATGGCGTTGCTACAGATTTAGTGACAAATATTAAGAACAAAAACGTGACAAACGCACAGACGGAGATTGTCGTTTTCCCCGCTAGATGGCGTAACTATTAAATTTAATAAGGGTTTTGAAATGCCTATAGTTCAATATTATTCAATTATTAACATGTATATTCACTGGGATATCCTGAATCTAATTTAATGGCTGTACCCTTTTCAGGCTGTACCCTGGGCATTCTGGGACGGAAAAGTCTTTCACCATTTCTATTTGAGAGCTAAACTAGGTGCTCGTGTGGATGATCTGTGCGGCCACAGGGTGAGTTTATATCGCTTGTTTGCAACAACAACATCATAAACACAATAACATATATTTTAGAGTTATCTATATAGACATATAAATCATAAAATGCTGATCATTTTGGTAAAAAAAATCATCATTGTAACTCAAAAATGTACCGCTAGAGAGGCTAAATGTCCTAACGATATACCATTAAATGTACGTACATTACAAGTACTAAAATGCCTCTCCTGAAAAACAGGTTTTTTGAAGTTATGACAGTGTTCTCGCAAACAAGCGATATGTGATTATATAATACAGCAGAACTCCTCTATAGTGAATGTAAACTCCTGAGTAAGATAATTACCCCGTATAATAGTGCACAAATATTTACTCGGCTGTAAGTCGACTTCACTTTTTAGAAAACAAATGGCCGCCATTCATGACAGACTAAAGAAAATTTGTCCACTATACGAGGTAATTCTCTTACTCAGGATTCTACATTCACTATAGAGGAGTTCTACTGCAGTTGTAATTAATCTAGATAAATCTTCAAATAAATAAAGGTATAATAAGTTAATTTTTAAATGATTCACATTTTTTATATCAATTGCATTGTCACCAACTTGTACATATTAGGTGATTTTGTTCATGGGGCTACTTTCCTTTCTGGCTGCTACTTCAAGTCCCTTGCATTTAATTTTTTTTGACATCTACGATATGGCACTTGGTTCTAAAGCAGACTTCAAAATCTCTACTAAATCTTATATCAATTACTAACATAACCATTTCACTCCTCAGGAAGATCTTCTACAGCAGTTTACTGAAATTAAGAAAATGATGGCAGCGCACATCTGCTACCTTCCTCCGCCAGCCAAAACATCGGCCAGAGAGTCTCCTGAGAGCTCTCCCAAGGGAAGCCCTAAGAAGAGCAAGAGCAGTCGATCCACCAGTCCATCCAGCTCTCCCAGCCACTCTCCACTCATCAAAAGCTCTTCAGGTGAAGAATAATTCAAATTAACTTCCTATTACAGTGAACTCGAGTAATGGGGATCGGAATTCTAAAATGCACCTGAGTTATCAAGTAGTTTTCTATGTTTAAATTATAGGGAAGGATATATGTCAAGAATTTGATCATAGTTACTCAAAGACTACAGTTTTCTATGATTTTAATCACAGAAAACTAGCTTGTGCACCAGAGATATGAAGATGCTATGAGTTATGAAGACACCAATACATACTTCATAATTTTCACTAAAATTTGAATTCTGTGATCAAGCTGAAGAGAGCCATATTGAATATAATCATTCTTCATTTTCTTCTAGTAATTTCCTAGCTTGTTTTCAGGTACTCCGCAGCCACCAACTTCCCTGAACATCACGAAACCTCTGAACGCGACCGCTTCTCCACGCATGTCTCCAACTTCACCTAGAACCGACCACACCCCGGGTAAAAAATTCAAGTCCCCCGTTCCAAAAAGCCCCATGAGAAAGGCTGTTAACGGCCCCCCAACAGCCATATAATAAGACACTCCCCTCGTCAATATTTTTTTGGTAAATCTTAGAAATCTATAGCTTTACTTTCTTCATTTTAATATTTAACTTCAGTGCGGTAGGATTATTAGCCTTACTGTAGAAAAAAAGTGAAGATGGATATATTTTACCAATCACCCCGCCATTCGTTGTTCAAAGTTCTATTTTCAGCCATGCCATTTACAAATTAGTAGTCTTAAGGAATATTTGTGAGTTTAATTTTTGGAATATGAAGTAGAGAGACTGAAATATCAGAAGGTTTTCCTCAGTCTCTTTCACCTCTTCGTGTTGACGCTGTTTCATTAGACTGTCTGACGCTTTCGGCTTAGTCAAATAATTGGTCCCTTTCACACGAGCGTTTTTCTCATGCCGCAGCCAAGAAAAAGGTTTATGAAAAAAACGCTACTACTGATTAAACGTATGTTCGCTTCGATTGGGTGTTAATTCATGCTGAATTTTTGTAGAAAAAACGTCCCGTGTGAATTAGGCCTAAGAGGAGTTCAGAATGTGTCTCTATTTAAGATGCTATTTTCACTATAATTACAAATCTTCTGTGATAGACAATTTACCTTTTATTCACTATATATTACTCCTTATGTAATCATCGTAGCTGAGTCTGATAAGTATGGAGGTGCAATAGTTTTTTTAAGCAGAGTTTCATTATGGTATATTTAGATAAATTCTTCTAGCTGCTAAGAAATCATATTTAATATCGAACAAGCCTCCTAAATTATATTTACTTTTCTATGATTAAATCAACAGTATGTTAACTTGTAATTATATATAATTGGTAGAAGAGGTATTATACATAGTGGTGAACAATATTACACAATGCTGGTACATTATGTTATTGTATAGTAGTGCTATAGTTGCATTGCAGCCAGTTAGTTATCATTTATTGTACCATGCACAAGTATGGGCACATATCGAACTAAAACCTAACCTATAGATTCTATAGAACATGTTGCTGGTGTTTCAATTGCAAGCGTATGTTCTTCCGCAGAGCTTTTCACTGTTATTTACTGGCTGAATTGAGAGTAACTAATAAACTTATCGAAATATTTCACTATATCAGAGCAACTATTTTCATGAAATCGATTCCTGAATCACTTATCCTACGTTAGAAATTTGCATTAGTAATGTAAGAAATTTAAATTTTGAACAATTCACTGGGCACTCAATTGAAAAATGACGACGCATAGTTTCTTAAAGTTTTCGCGGTAAAAAACTAGGTACCTAATTGTGATCTCAAGTCTTGGACGACTAAATGACAAAATGCTATTTTAACATACAGGGAAATATCTGGCCATAATATTAGACTAAGTTTCGTAATACTTAGAAGTACTCATAAACTTGAAGAGTTTTACCTACATCTGGTTAATGAAGATGATTTTAAGAAGAAAAATAGGGCACAGAGATTGTAGGAATAGGTACTAATTCGAAATATTATTTCTAGTCTTATGTATATATCTATAGTTGTTTTGATGGTAGAGTAGAGTTAAATTTCATTCTATATAATTTTAATCAATATTTTCCATTACTAAATACAATTTCAGGTAGAAATTTTCGTTAAATTGAATTTCTTATCAATTCATGCAATTCTCAGCTCAAAAAATCCATATAGTATGATTGAAATGCAAAGAAAAACTAATTTAAAATCTGCTAAAAAAATCAACCGTATTTTAAGCTATTTCAAAAATTCTTTTTCCTTACATTTCTACATGCTATTTTAGACTTGGGAAGCATTTTATAAACTTAATCTTGTTCCATGCAATCAATGCAGCAAGAAATAAACCCAATGGCATTGCGTCTTTCTAATCTGATTCTGTCCATTCTTGGCGTCCTTCCTAGATAGGTTTTGCAAGCATTCACATTAGAGTCTATTTTGGCTTTTCTTTTGGGGAAGCTTTTTATTACTGCCTGCCATTCTTGTGAGCTTTTATCCTGGGTGCCAACTTTAACAAGATGGCTACCTCAACAGATTGTGTCAATGTAGAGCTTCCAAGCATGATTGCAAGTAGGTAATCTGGAACACACTTCAAAAACCTTGTGTAGGATCTACTCCAACATTAATATCATGTTATTCTCATCCATTACAGTGAAACTCCTGAGTTATGAAGCATTGATTTCTTCATAACTCAAAGCCACTTCATATCCCGGGTGCACTAGATAGTTTTCTATGAGTAAAATCATAGAAAACTATGGTTATTGAGGGATAACTATGACGAAATTCTTGCATTATATAACTTTCTATAAATAACATCGAAAATAATTTATAACTAACGTGAATTTCATAATTCAGAAGTTTTACTGTATTTCACTCCTTGCCCGAATTATACATCTTTTTATAACTTATATATTGTTAATCTATGATTCATTGGCACAAAATGTTCATTTCTTTTAGAAGAAGATCGGAATAAATATAAAAAGTCCGATTCAATCAACCTAAGTTGGGTAAAAAAAGCCTTGCGAATATATATTGATAGAAAGCTCTAAGTTTAGTCCTTTGCCTCTTCATATATTTATTATAGTTCTTGTTAACTAATTAGACTTGTTAATTAGCTTGAAAAATGTATATTTTCTATATTTTTGCACAAGAGACTATGTATTGCTTCAAATATTCTTATGATATTCTGCCTTCTAATACTATCGCCAACTTGTTTACTCAACAAAGCTTTAGCTAGAGAGAGAAATAATTTGTGCTCAAATTTAGTTGTTGATGCAAGCAAGCGTTAGTTATTGAAATTGATAGACTATATTTATCATCTAGCTATTTTAACTAATTGGATATGTCGGCCATTAATGTCTCTCACTCTCAGAACTATCTTATTCTTTAGAAACACACAGTACTAGGTACAGGCTGCTATTTTACTATTCCAATTTTAGAGGGAACTTTCAATATTTTATACAATTGTGTGAATGGATAATTTACATTGCTTACTTTTTAGCAAATTTGCCAAGCATAATAAAAATAGTAAATATGTAATCTTACTTCAGCTATCAAAACTTATGTTTAAAGTTCAGTATACTCAGCTATGGTTCACTTTTGTAGTTATTCAACAACTGTCAACTTTCATTTGAATGTACTTTTTATAGTAGCTAGTTTGACGCTGCTTTCAAATCATGTGAAGTTAGGTTATAGAAATCTAACAGAATATTGTACCTTACAATTTTCCTTACTAGAATCTACATTGAATTATTTAAGAGCAGAAATTTTAAATGCTTATTAATCAAGTAACTGGAATAGTGATTCAAAGTTTGAGTTAGCTAATAAAAAAGTTAGTCCTTTGAAGCAATAATGTGAGCTCAATTTAGGTACAGTCAAAGAAAAGTGTACCTACCCGTCTTACCTTCTCACTGTTTACTAATTTCAAATTTCCAAAAAATAAACTGCTATTTTTGATATTTGTAGACATTTTATAAGTGGTCTGGGTAGGTAGCTACATGACGGTAAATTTGTGAATTTTGAAAATGATATGAAATTAGAAAACTGTGATTTGATAAGTTAGCATCACGCGGAAACTCTTTTCTTTGATAGTACATTAGTAGCTACAAACATTGTTAAAATATATAAATTCATTGAAAAGAAAATTAATAAATGGATCAGCTTCTTACCTAAATTAACACATCAACCCTAAGCTACTACAGCAGTCTGAATATCCCTAACACTGTTAGTTAAGGGCCGTACACACTTAGTGTTTTTTAAGTCTCTCCACCAGACTTTTTGCTAAGCTCCTCCTACTTTTTCCACGAGAATAAATATGTAGAAACGATATAATTATCATTTATTTCAGTTGGTATCATGGATACCAACTAAAATAATTGATTTCTTTCTGATATTCTCGTGGAAAAGTAGGAGGAGCTTAGCAAAAAGTTTGGTGGAGAGACTTAAAAAACCCTACGTGTGTACGGCCATTTAGTTGTGATTTTTGCTTCCTTGGATAGCAAATGATGTAGCAACATGAAACACCGTCTCAATTGTATAATAATATATTATATATGTATGTCTGCATCAAAGATTATTATCAGTATCTATAGAGGAACATCATAGTAGTTAAACACTCATCGTAGTTGGAAAGTGGGCATTAACCTATGAACGGATGTCAAGAAAGTTATCTTAACAACCACTTTCCGAGTACTGGACGTGTTTTAGTAGCTAGCTAATGAGTAGAGTTGTGACAATATGCTTTTAAAATCATACATCCCGAAAATATTATAGAGAATTGAAGAGTATTGAATGGTTCTACACCAGTGGTAGCTATATAGTATTCAATAACATTTCATTTCGTCTATGATATTCTTAAGATCTATGATTTATAAAGCATATCGTCACAACCCCACTGAGATCAATGTTAGGTTTTCAATTGTGGCAGATTGGAGTGAGTTTGAGGGACGAATTGTACTCGTAAGCAGCACTCTATCACTGTAATTTGGCTTCACATTCATGTAGCTAAATGTGTTCTTCATTCTGTAGCAGAAAACAACTGTCAATGTAGCTACTGATTTTACTCTAATATTTGTATAAACTTCATGCACTTCTAATAACTTTGTTGAATAAAATATTGTTTTCATTTCAAATTTGCTTCATTTCATTCCTTTACCCCTTTCTTTAGTTTTAAAATGATTAATTAAAGTCCACACCTCAATTAGATAGGTATAAATTTTATTGACATAATTTACAAAGGTTTCAGCTTCCTCTAAAAGTTTGACTGCCTTTTAATTTCTTTGTAGACGCTATTTTGACGGACTGAAAAAGAGAAAATTTGAATATCAATAATTGTTTAGGTAAAAATATTACCATTAGAAACTAATCTAATTGCTTCTTCTGTCAGATGGCCTTTAAAAAAAAAAAATCTCCTATTACATTTAGATCAATTATATTAGTTTCACTATTTTTAACCTTGTCAGGAAATTGAAACTAGTTAAGTAGGTAAGGTAAGGTCCCATATTTTTGATCACATAAGCAAAAGCAAATGTAATATTTAAATCTGTATCAATTATAAGGCTTATTTATTTATAAGGCATACTGCTGACTTTTCTCAAATTTCGAAGAGCCTTGAGAAATGGAGCCACTTTCTTTTCTGACTGCTCCTTCTAGTCCCTTGTAATAAAATTCCTTTTGATTCAGTGATATGGCCTTTGGTTCAAAAGCAGATATTGAAATGAGGCAGAATGTTAAATTTTACAGTTTTTTCTTACATGATCAAAAGTGATGTGGAAACATTCAATAACTCAGAACCTACCATAAAGGATAATTAGTGGATGTGAATTAGTAATTGTGTAGGTAATTAGAAATTTAGTAACTAACAAGGAAATTGACGATGCAGTAATTAGCAGCTATTCCATAGCTGAATCATTTAATAATGATAGCAATTTGAAAAGTAGCAACTTAAACATTTTCTGTGAATTTACATAGGTAGCTATCATTTTTAGATATATTTTATAGCTACAGTTTTATAGAGTATAAGAAATGATTGACCTACTTGTAGGATCCCACATGATTAGTTCCAATTTTGCCTGAGTTTTATTCTTCAGGAGTGGTCTCGTGTGCCCAGAAACGACAGACTCTACAATAACCATCACCTTTCTGAGAAAAGAAGAATATGAAGTCAACCCTGTAACATTGCAAAACAAGAGTTTATATTCGGTGTAAGTGACTAAAAATAATCGCTAGAATGATAAACAGTTGAAAATTTCTCTTAATCTAAATCTAGGGTTCACTAGCTATATTGTAAATGATAAAGTACCAAATTCTTATTTCTTCCTTATTAGCTACTTAATGGAAAATGTCCAATGAGCATTATTTTAAACTATGATGGCTTATGACTGTCAAACTACATTCATGTGTATAAGAAACAGATTGACAAATAACAATGAACAAGTACCTATCTACCTATGCAATTAATTTATTTTGATAGTCATAAAAAATCAGTGTATAAAGTAGCTACTCATTGTAATTTTTGGCATTTAATAACAGCTAATATGCAAAATAAAATAACCATCTAGTAATTGATCTTTACCCTATCAAGTTTATAAGCAAAAGCAATATGCTCTAAATTTCAAAACATAAGGTCATTTTGAAGAACCTTAAAGAGTAATATAAAAAGTGAAGAATATCTTGGATATACAGCTACCTAATTAATAAGAAAATACAAAAGAAATATCTATAAATCGACTAACTTTGTTTTAGCTGATACTGATGATAATAAAATTCTTGTTAGCTGCATCTCAGATCTTCAGAAGAGATAATTGTGCTTAAAATGATAACCTTGTTATGGTTATAGACTTATAGCCATAAAATCTGAAAACAATGTTAGGAAAATTATAGAATAAAAATTAAAGGTAATGGTGATGGGACGATACCAATTTTTTTAATGAAGCCAATATGATTCAGATACCTGACTATATTTTATTTTATATCTGGCTAGATATTGAGCTACCCAATGGTACAGTACCATTTACCATATTGAATTTTAAAATAAATAAAGTTAATTTGTAACTTTGTAGTGTTTACCTGTAAGCTGAAACTTAATTGATTAAGATTTGGTTGAAATCATCAACACATTTGTCTCTAGTTTCATTTAATTGAGTAGCTAATGTACATAGTAATATTCCTAGTTACTCCTTTGCAAGTTTAACTCTCTTTGCAATTTGCCATTCATTCCCTAGAGGTAATAGCAGTGCATATTTGAAAATGACTGAAGTTAACTGTTCAAGCTATTCTTTGATGGTGAACTTCTTCAGGAAACTAGAAGAAATGACCAAATATTCTTTTTAAAAAGAATTGGCCTGAAGTAGCTAGCTTTTTTCTTAGTTGTTACATTTACAATAGCTAAAAGAATTGGAAACATTCTTTGGCATCCTCATTGTTACTGCCTACTGGCTATAATGAATTGCCACAAAGAAGGCTCTATTGGTCAAGAGAGGCTGGTGTGTATAATGAAGCTATCAGTGATGCTATGCAGAGAGATAGATTAGAAGAAATTATGAAAAGTTCACATTTCAACACATCTGCTGATATACTAAATTACGTCCTCTTATTACTCATATACAAGACAGATCCATGAAAAACTTTGTCCCTGAGCGAATTATATCTCATTGTAAAGCAATGGATGAGTATTTTGGCAAAGACAAGCAAGCAAGCAATCTGAAGAGAGCCTATTAGATTTGGCTATAAAATCTGGTGCCAAAATTCAGTGCCTGGTCTCTCCATCACCAAATAAGTAGACATAGCTATACATAATTGTACATCAAATGTTTAAATCACTCAGCCTAAAATGTAAATAAACCTACTCACTATTCAGAAAATCAGCTTGATATATAAAGGATTATTTTTCTTATTCTGTTTACTTAGATATGTGGACAAACTGTTAAGTTTTATTCTACTTTAAGGCTTATTAACCAGACTGCAGAATATGGAACATTTTTCCAAGACTATGTGACAAATCTGAGCCCAATTTTAGAAATTTTATATCTCTGTGGGAGATCTTGAATTAATTTCTATGTAACCACTAATTTAGCTGCAGGAGATTTTTGAATCTAATTCCTAATTCCACTTTGCATAATGTTTCTCTTCTCCCACCAGAGATTTTAATTTGAGAGACAGTTATTCTCAGAAGCCGATTCAGAATATCCCGCCAGAGATATACAATCTCTAAAGTTGGACTCAGAATTGTCCCAGAGAGTCTTGGAAAAATGCCACTCTGGAAAATACCTTAGGCTTAACAGATGAATTTTCAGTTGCTAAATGCAGCAGATTATACAGTTTCCATTAATTTATTACTGCATTTTAAGGTTTGTTATACTCATAACAGACCAGTCTGCAAAACATGCACAATCAGTCTCCAGATATTCAATTTTTTGGGCAATTTCTCTCCTAAGATTTTCAAATTTATCTGCAAAACTCTCAAAATACTCTCCAATAAATACATGATTACATGTATTGCCAGATACTTCAGGAGACTAATTGGAAGGCCTCAATAGTTGCCAGATAAACTTTACAACTTCATAAATCTTTTGCAGACTGGTCAACAGAGTAATTAATTAATCAGAAAAGACCACTTTTTCCAGAGTGTGAAAAATGTTCCATATTCAGTAGAAATTTCCTATGTAACCATTACTTTAGCTGCTGAAGATTCTGAATCTGCTACCGAGAGTTAGAGAGTAACTGTCTCTCAAATAAAAATCTATGCGGGACAAGAGACACATTATGCAGAATGGAAGCTCAAGCTTAATAAAATAGGTATTTAGCTATCCCAGTCTATATTTGGTGCACCAAAACCCACCAACTTTCTCTAAAAGCTGAAAAAGTCCAACATATTTGGCTGGTCCACCAACATTTTCCCCATTTAGGATTTAGCCACCAAAAATGAATGGTTACATAGGAATAATTAGCTAAAAATTCACCAACTTTAATAGAATATTATTTTCAAGGGAGAAAAATTCCACCAAAATGAAATCTGCAAAGCCTGCACAATTAGCCAGTCTGCAAAAGATGCATGAAGTTGTGAAATTTATGCGTCGACTGTTGAGGCCTTGAAATTAGTCTCCTGAATTATCTGGCGACAATTTTCTAATTAATTCCTATGTTTACATGTGATTAGTGGGGTGAATTTTGAGATTTTTGCCCATTTTGGAGAGAAAGTTGGAAAATCTTTGGAGACAAATTGCCTCAAAAATTAAGTATCTGGAGACTGATTGTGCATGCTTTGCAGACTGGACAATCAGTCTCCAAAATAGGCAAAATTCTCAAAATACTCTCCTATAATAACATGTAACCATAGGAATTAATTGATAATTCAGAAGACAAATTTCAAGGCCTCAATAGTCGCTGGGTAAATTCACAACTTCATGCATCTTTTGCAGACTGGGGTGAAATTTACCAATTGCCATGAAATACAGTCTGGTCTAAGCTATCTAAGAATTTAAAAAACATGAAAGGTACACAAACTAGGTAATAGTAATACAAACAACCTAGAAGCTAGATAGTAGTATTTTAATAACTCGGTAGGCCAGTCTGTATTTCATGGTAAATTCCACCAAAATGTCGATGGAATTTTAGCTATTTATTCCATGTTACCATCAATTTTCGGTGGATAATTTGAGAAAATGTTAGTGGACCAGCCAAATTATTGGTGGATTTTTTTCAGCTTTTTCAAAAGGCAGTGGGATGTTTCACACTAAATACAGACTGATTGGTATGTTGGGACCAGTCTGTCTGTATTTGGTGCACAAAATTCAATTGACTTTTTCAAAAAGGCAAAAAGATCACCAATAATTTTGTAGATCCATGGGCCTCCACGAACATTTTTCCCAATTTATCCAGCAAAAGATAATTGTAACATAGGAATAAATAGTGAAAAATCCACTGCCTTTGCTAGAATATTATTTTCAAAGGGGAAAAATGCAATGAAATACAGCCTGAGCTCTGGGGCCAAGTTTAGTAGGTGTTCATCCTTATCAGTTCATCATTGACTTCATTTGACTAGCTATTACAAATTAGTAACAGCCAGTCTGCAAAACATGCATTAACTTATGAAGTAGAGAAGTTTATCCGGCCCAGTACGTATTTCATGATAAATTCCACTGACATGTTGATGGAATTTTTCCCTCTTCAATAAAAATAATATTCTAGGCTTCTAGCAAAGTCGGTGGAATTTAAGTAATTTATTCCTATGTTGCCATTAATTTTTGGTGGATAATTTAGGAAAATACTGGTGGATCAGCCATATTATTAGAAATTGTTGGTGGATTTTTTCAGCTTTAAGAGAAAATCAGTGGCGTTTTCTAACACCAAATACAGACTGGTATCCAGCAAGTATTGGGGCTCAGACTGCAAGAGCTGCTAAAGTGTTCTCCAAGAAATTCTCTATTTTGGCTTCTTTTCTCTGTAAAACACATGTAAATATAGGAAGAAATTAAAGATTGTTTGCACAGAAAATGTAAAAATTATCCCATGTTCTGCAAACTGGATTGGGGCCTTGAAACTAGTCTCCTGAATTATTTGGCAACAATTTTCCAATTGTTTCCTGTGGGCTAAGTTTACATGAAATTATTGGAGAGTATTTTGAGATTTTTTGCCAATTTGGAGAGAAATTGGAAAATCTTTGGAGACAAATTGCCACAAAAATAGAATATCCGGAGACTGATTGAGCATGATTTGCAAACCGAAGTAGCAGTAAATATTGAATAGTTGAAGTTAATAATTAGGTATTTCTCACAATTTTGCTCAAAATAAAGTTAAAAACAGCTAGGTACTCTATCCATAATCCAACTACCTATGCTTAACTACTAGACTGCAAGTATATTTCATGGTAATTTCCACCGAATTATCAGTGGATTTTTTCTCCTTTGAAAATAATATTCCGGCAAAGTCGGTTGATTTTTAGCTATTTATTCCTATGTTTGTTCAAACAGAGACCTATGTTTTTTATAGCAAAATAATTATTTTGAACTAGAATCGCACATTTATTAGTAAGGTTTAAGAGCTCTTATTCATTAATAAACCTGTGATATTCATCCCCGATACTCCAATGTGCGCAAGTGGTACAGTAAAGTAACCAAAGTTTCTGTATGACCAAGGTTCAGAATAGTTAACAAGCTGATCTGCTGCTCTGCAACTGCCGTGAATATGCCCTGATCTGCAACTATGCAACTGTCCCAATCTGCAGCTATGCAACTGCCGTGAATCTGCCCCGATCTGCAGCTATGCAACTGCCATGAATCTGCTCTGATCTGCTGCAATGCAACACCCGTGATTCTGCCTCGTACTGAAGCTCTGCAACTGCTGTGAATCTGCCCTGCAACTGTTCTGATTCTGCCTCGTTCTGATGCTATGCAACTGCCCTGATTCTGCCTCGTTCTGATGCTATGCAACTGCTGTGAATCTGCCCTGATCTGCTGCAATACAACACCCATGATTCTGCCTCGTTCTGATGCTATGCAAATGCTGTAAATCTGCCCCGATCTGCTATGCAACTGCCCTGAATCTGCCCCAATGCAACTGCCGTGAATCTAACCCTATCTGCACCAATGCAACCGCCGTGAATCTGCCCCCAATCTGCTGCATTGCAACTGCCTCATATGAATCTGAACTGATCTGGTATGCAACTGCCGTGAATCTGCTTCGTTCTGCTGCAATGCAACCGCCGTGAATCTGCCATGATCAGGTATTCAACAGCTGTGAATCTAACCCGATCTGCTGCAATGCAACTGCTGTGAATCTGCCTCGTTCTGCTGCTATGCAACTGCTGTGAATCTGCCTTGTTCTGCTGCTATGCAACTGCCGTGAATTGGCCCTATCTGCTGCTATGCAACTGCCGTAAATCTGCCCCCATCTGCTGCAATACAACTGTCGTGAATCTGCCCCGATCTGGTATGCAACTGCAGTGAATATAACCTGATCTGCTGCAATGCAACTGCCGTGAATCTGACTCGTTCTGCTTCCTGATCTGCCCCAATGCTTGCAATGACAGACAGCAGTTGCAAGCAGATCGGGCAGATTTACAGCAGTTGCAAGCAGATTCACAGCAGATCATGGCAGTTTCACAGCAGATCGTGGCAGACTCACGGCAGTTTCACAGCAGATCGTGGCAGACTAACAGCAGTTTCACAGCAGATCGTGGCAGACTAACAGCAGTTTCACAGCAGATCGGGTCAGTTGCATAAAAGATTGGGGCAAATTCATGGCAATGGCAAAGCAGGTCAATGAAGGTTTAAAGCAGTAACAAAGCCAATCAAACGAACGTGTGTCGTTTGTTATTTTCATTATCTTGCATTCTAATATTAGGTAGTGATGGTGAGACAAGTATGTAGTGTAAAGGTACCAGCATATTTAGTCAATTAAAACCATTCTGGATAACAAAAGTATGAATTTGCTTATAAACAGTTGGAACATGGATGGAGTTTTCTATGAACTGTTTATACATAGGGTGAACTTGCGCACTGCGCAGTTTCACATTAGGTGTACATGCGCCCGGTTTTCCCCCACGATCTTTGCGCACAGTTTTCGATAACTTTTTTTCTATTGAACTTACAGAGTTGAAATTTTGTGTGCATCTAGGTCTACCCTTCATCTATCAGCACACAAAAAATCAGATTGCCGACTTCTCTACTTTTTTCGTAAAATCAAAGTATGCGGAAAATGCGCAAAGCCACCCAGTCCGACGCTAGTACTGATAACTGATAGCTACTAAGCAGGGTTAATCATTGATAAACTCCATGGTTGAGTATTCATGAGTAACTCTGTCAGAATTTGAGGACTCCAGTATCTATTTGGTGCACAAAATTCCACTGACTTTTAGAAAAATCTGAAAAAATCCACCATAAATATTCAATTAAACAAGCCTGTATTGTTAACTCAAATCATGTCTATTTAGTTTCTTATCATAGTTATAATTTTTCATATCGTTGTTACATTTTGTATCAAAATGTTTTCACGGTGAATTGAGTTGCGGTGAACTTTCAATGCGGTGAATTGAGTGCATTTAACTTTCCGGCGGTGAATTGAGGGTGGTGAACTTTCCTGTAATCCTCCTCCACCTGCAAACCCCATCAAATCCCAGTCTGTATTTCAGGGTAAATTCCATCAACATGTCAGTGGAATTTTTCTCCTTTGAAAATAAATAATATTCCAGCAAGGTCGGTGGAATTTTAGCTATATATTCGGTATTCCTATGTTACCATTAATTTTCAGTGGATAAAGTGGGAAAATTATTGGAAATTTATGGTGGATTTTTTCAGTTTTTTGAAGAAGTCAGTGGGATTTTGTGCACCAAATACAGACTGGCAGTTGGCACAAATCTCTTTCGCCAGTTATAGTCGTGCCAACTGCCAGGTAATAAAGCATGTACAAATTCGCCATTTTAATGGCAAGTTTGTGACAGTTATTTTGAGCCCTTCAATTGTAAATGGCAATGTAACAGAGTATGTCAGTTAAAGCCAATAGATTTCAAAAGGCTAAAACTCAGATAGGGTTAAACAGGTAAATTCCAGCACACTAACAAACTGTGGCCTCTAACAACAGAAACATCATAGCTTCAAAACACACCTTGAAAAACTAAAATTAATAAATTATCGCATGCACTGCGCTTCAATTTGCCTGCATGACCGGTGACCCTATGTCTAATTGGCTTGAAATTTTGAATTAATTCCTATCTTCCCTGGTCCCAGTCTGTAGAATATGGAACATTTTTCCAAGACTCTCTGCGGGAGTTTTTTTTATTTAATTTTAGAAATTAGAGATCTCTGTGAGAGATCTTGAATTAATTCCTATGTTACCATTAATTCTGCTGCAGGAGATTTTGAATTAATTCCTATGCTACCATTAATTTAGCTACAGGAGATTCTGAAGCTGCTGCTGAGTCAGAGAGTAACTCTCTCAGTCTCTCTAAAATAAAATCCCTGCACCCAGACTGTTGGAACTGGTAAACTGTTCTCAAGGAAATCCTCTATTCTTGCCTTTTGTTCACATTAAAATTAATGTAAATATAATTATATAGGAGGAAATTAAGGTTTGTTCGCACAGAAAATGTTAAAAATTTCCCCTATTCTACAGACTGGCTCTGCAGGAGAAGAGACACATTCTGCAGACTCCATATTTCAAAGTGTGGCAGGAAAGTTGCCAGTTTGGTGAGAAAATGGATCAAGGTCTCCACATTTAAGATACTTTGAAGAAGAAATAGGACATCTTAGTGAAGATTTTTTGCACACTTGAAAACATCCTTATGCATCATGTCTGATGCATGTGTATCACTTCCAGTCTGTATTTTATGGTAAATTCCACCGACTTGTCAGTGGAATTTTTCTCCAATGCAAATTATATTCCGTCAAAGTCGGTAGATTTTAAGCTATTTATTTCTATGATACCATTAATTTTCGGTGGAAAAATGGGTAAAATGTTGGTGTATCAGCTGAATTATTGGAATTTTATGGTGGATTTTTTCAGCTTTTTCAAAAAGTCAGTGGAATTTTGTGCACCAAATACAGACTGGTATCACTTGAGACTATCTATGACTTTGTCCATACTTTGAATTTTTGAAACATGGTGCAGACTGCGACTGGCTATCATCCCATGTTAATTATTTAATTTTGGCTTGAAATCTTCAAAAGAGGAGCCAAATTAGCTTGGCTCAGAATTTTTGTAAAATTTTGGCTCAAAAATTGGCTTAGAATTTTCCAGCTTTTGAAACATGGCAAATGGTGAGAAATATCTAATTTTCTCCTATGCTACAAGCGTACAATGTTATTTTGGAGTGAATTTATGGTAATTTGATCATTTTGGAGAGAGTTGGAGTCCTGGAGAGTGGAGAGACAAATGGAGAGTTTATGAGACATACTATTTTACTTGGCTGTCGTGACAGTAGACAGCGTCACAGCAGCTGTCCCACTGTACTCGCATGCCAGTAGCTCAATGTTCATAGCATTGAATTTCCATGACAGTTACTCGACTGATGCAGTCGCACTGTGTGAGTAGCTGTACAGTGTACTACAGTAACTGGCTAGGCCAACTCGCACCGTGTAACAACCAGTCTGTATTTCGTGGTAAATTCCACCGACATGTCAGTGGAATTTTTCTCTATTGAAAATAATATTCTGGCAAATCTGTGGATTTTCAGCTATTTACTCCTATGTTACCAATAATTTTCAGTGGAAAAATGTTAGTGGATCAGCCAAATTACTGGAAATTGATGGTGGATTTTTCCAGCTTTTTGTAATAGTCAGTGGAATTTTGTGCACCAAATACAGACTGGTGTAACAAGGCCTAAACTCAATGAATTGCTCCTTAACCTGAACAAAAGTACGGACTCCCCAGTCTGAAAAGTATAGCAGGATTTCTGGATTAATCCAGCGCCATTGTCCTATTTAATTCCTATGTTCCCATGTTATTTGCTGCGCCCAAATCCCAATTTCTGGAAAAAATCCTGGGTCTGAGGAGGCTTCCTTTTCAGACTGGCGGACTCCCACGTATTCTCATAAAATATTATCGTGTGATTTCCGTTTTAGCTCGTCTGCAAAGCCCCATCCAGACCACAGAATATTGAATAAGAAGAAGCTCAGATCGAACGTGTACATATGGTGTACACAGTCGTGAAATTTCAACCAATCACGTCCATTGATCGCTGACGTCACTATAAACACTCTCTCGAAAACAGTTTGAGCGTGCATTCTACCTCAGCTCATTTTCTTTGCTGGGAGTCATATCTTCCTACCAAATTATGTACACGATTATCTATATTCTATAGCCCAGCTACTAAGCAATAATAAACTAATCTTCTTTGCAACAAACACAAACTGACACCATTCCGGTTATAATACACATTCAAAATAAGGACTCAAACAGAACTGGTGAAACGAAGCCTCTGATTGGCTGAGTGGCTCTAGTTTAAGTGACATCACTGTAAACGGCACTCAAGAGTAATATAATGGGATCTACACTTCTTCTATTCAATGTTCTGTGATCCAGACGCTCCGACAAATGCCCAGAGTTTGGAAATACATTTGCTCGGGTGAACAAGGGCAATCTCATTTCTGCCTGTGTTCGCGTCCAGACGAGAGCAATATGTTCAGAAAATGGAAATGTCCATGTTTGCGATTCCGGATTATAGTTTTAATGAAAATCATTTTTAGTACCTATTGTACTTTACTTTATAAAAAATAGTACCTATTTTAAATTCAATTGATTAAATAACAGAATAGGTACAGAGATATATAAGATGAAACTGTTTTTTACATATCTCAAATTATTGTAAATAAAATAGAACAAGTTTGAAAGAAGCTAATTAGGTAGGTACTAGGTAATAGGTAACGTCGGACCGGGTGGCTTTGCACATTTTCCGCATACTTTGATTTTACGAAAAAACTAGAGAAGTCAGCAATCTGATTTTTTGTGTGCAGATAGATGAAGGGTAGACCTAGGTGCACACCAAGTTTCAACTCTTTAAGTTCAATAGAAAAAAGTTATCATCGAAAAACTGTGCGCAAAGATCGTGGGGATAAACCGTGAATTTTGCGCACTTAATTGCCGTGAGTCTGCTGTGGAATTGCCGTGAATCTGCTGTGCAATTGCCGTGAATCTGCTGTGCAATTGCCGTGAATCTGCTGTGCAATTGCCGTGAGGCTGCTGTGCAATTGCTGTGAGGCTGCTGTGCAATTGCCGTGAGGCTGCTGTGGAATTGCCGTGAGGCTGCTGTGGAATTGCCGTGAGGCTGCTGTGGAATTGCCGTGAGGCTGCTGTGGAATTGCCGTGAGGCTGCTGTAGATTTGCCGTGGTATAGGAGTATCCGGGATGAATATCACAGGTTTAATAAGAGCTCTTTAACTTTATTAATAAATGTGCGCAAGTCCACCCGTGAATTAAAATATTCCCAGGGTGTACTTGCGCATCTAGTATATTTGTTATATCTCAATAATTTATAATAATAATAACCTAGGACTGGTTATTATTTTAAATGCATTTTAGTTACCTAACTAAGGTAAATAACTAAAATAGAACAAAACATATTAATAAATTAATATGAACTAGGTATATAAGACGATTAACATATATTTTATTCTTTTATGTTATCTAATATCTATTAGGTTAATTTAGGTATTAGCTAATATTACATGAAAGAGTATTATTAGTTAGGGAAATTCAACCATATTCAGTAAAATATAAAAAATTGACTCTCTTTAACAATTAACAGCAATCTTCACTCAAATAACAGTCGCGAACACTTATTCGGGGACAAATTTGTCCAACATGTTGAAAGTCACTGACAGTTTCGATTCTTGTGATCGGGGACAAATTTGCCTGCCATACCGCGGGCAAATTTGTTCGCGAACAACAGATTTCAGGGAAATCTGGGCATTTGTCGGAGCGTCTGGACGGGGCTTAACACTCCAAAGTTATCATTCCCATCATTTCATTCTTCCACTTTACCTGTTCCAGTTCATTTACTCTCTTCCCGGTATCAGTATCATATTCGCAGAGTAGGGCCATTCGCAACGGCACTCTAACTCGCATCGATTTGACACCCTCATCATAATAACTCCAGTAAAAAAAAATACCAGGTGTAGAGAAGCATGCATGCTAATGCAACTCCACACCTGTCCCCACACAAGTCAAGATAGCCCATGTGTATCATTAGTAAAAGTTATATCAAAATTCCATTTTCAGGCAAATTAAAAGATTAAAAACTACTTTATTTTTGTTCTAACTAAAATACACGAGAAAAATAAAAATATACAAATATACCAGAGAGGACAGGGTCGAGGAGCAGTATTCAAGAAAGGATGTGCATTGGGGGAGAAAACAAACACACAACCAGGTTCTCTTCCACAGCACCCATCCCGCTCAGAGCAAGGACAGGGTGTGTACTGGGAGAAGAGAAAACACACACAACCAGGTTCTCTTCCACAGCACCCATCCTGCTCAGAGCTAGAATAGGGTGTGTACTGGGAGAAGAGAAAACAAACACAACCAGGTTCTCTCCCACAGCACCCATCCCGCTCAGAGCTAGGATAGGGTGTGTACTGGGAGAAGAGAAAACACACACAATCAGGTTCTCTTCCACAGCACCCATCCTGCTCAGAGCTAGGATAGGGTGTGTACTGGGAGAAGAGAAAACAAACACAACCAGGTTCTCTCCCACAGCACCCATCCCGCTCAGAGCTAGGACAGGGTGTGTACTGGGAGAAGAGAAAACACACACAATCAGGTTCTCTCCCACAGCACCCATCCCGCTCACAGCTAGGACAGGGTGTGTACTGGGAGAAGAGAAAACACACACAACCAGGTTCTCTTCCAGAGCACCCATCCTGCTCAGAGCTAGGATAGGGTGTGTACTGGGAGAAGAGAAAACAAACACAACCAGGTTCTCTTCCACAGCACCCATCCTGCTCAGAGCTAGGATAGGGTGTGTACTGGGAGAAGAGAAAACAAACACAACAAGGTTCTCTCCCACAGCACCCATCCCGCTCAGAGCTAGGATAGGGTGCTGGGTGTGTACTGGGAGAAGAGAAAACACACACAATCAGGTTCTCTTCCACAGCACCCATCCTGCTCAGAGCTAGGACAGGGTGTGTACTGGGAGAAGAGAAAACACACACAATCAGGTTCTCTCCCACAGCACCCATCCCGCTCACAGCTAGGACAGGGTGTGTACTGGGAGAAGAGAAAACACACACAACCAGGTTCTCTTCCACAGCACCCATCCTGCTCAGAGCTAGGATAGGGTGTGTACTGGGAGAAGAGAAAACAAACACAACCAGGTTCTCTTCCACAGCACCCATCCTGCTCAGAGCTAGGATAGGGTGTGTACTGGGAGAAGAGAAAACAAACACAACCAGGTTCTCTCCCACAGCACCCATCCCGCTCAGAGCTAGGATAGGGTGCTGGGTGTGTACTGGGAG
>CANNZV010001916.1:0-36772 GCA_947561585.1 Caprella mutica
AGTTAGCCCTGTCGAAGACTTAATATTGGGGATGAGACTAGGTACCGCCACTGTGACAGTCTCTGCCGTAGGAATAGCACTAGAAGGTGGCAGGTGGGAGGCTAGTGACAGTGTGACAGAGGAATAACAGCTTCCCTAGCTAGGTGATAAATCTTGATGACATCACGGGAATACATTAGACTGTGAGCAATGAGCTGGGGGGGGGGGGGGGGTTGGAATGGAGAGGGATGAAGTGGGATAAATGCATGAGGTGCTGGGATGCAAGGGGTACTGGGATGTGAGTGGTATTGGGATGCAAAGGGTATTGGGATGCATGGGGAACCTGGATGCAATAAGTATTGTGATGCGAGAGGTGCTAGGATGCAAAGGGTACTGGGATGCATGATCGAGGTGCTATGATGTTAGGGGTACTGGGATGCGAATGGTATTGGGATGCAAAGAGTATTGTGACGAAACGGGTATTGGGATGCGAGAGGTACAAAATTATTAAATAAATTTACTTTCTACATCAATATCATTACTAATAGAAATTAATTAAATTCGTATAAACCAATATACAGTAAATGCCACAAGTTATATTATTTTGGATTCTATCACATTGAATAATATTATAAATAATTTAAATATATTTTCCATAGTATGAACTCATTTTTATATCACAGTTATATGGATCAATTCCTTATTTTTAACTATTTAATAAAGTACATACCCTATGTATGAATCAATTCAATCAATTCCATACATTTAACTATCTAATAGAGAACATAGAAGATATAGGGTTCCAAAAATCCTTTGAAATAAGCGTCATTATAAGCAGCATGAATATTGATATGTTTTTTGTGGTATTTACTCTAGCGTTAGGCTGGAAGGGTTGGTTACGGTGAATAGGTTTGGTAACACGATATCTTGAGTGGCTAAATCAGATGCTTTCTACTCTGATTTTTAAAAGATTGAGATTGAGTATTAGATAGAGATGAATATTAGCATTATAATAGGGCCCAGTCAGTTGTGCCGTATGGAATATCTATTTGATATCTATCAGTGATATATTATAGGAATATATTTATTCGTATTGTTGAGTGATGGATTTAGAGTATTGATTCGAATTACATTTTACTTTAAAAATTTACTTGATATAAATAAATATTAACAAGACCACGTTCATAAATAACTGCATCAGTTTTCATTATTTTAATAATTATAATGTTTGTTGATATTATGATTTTGTTTTAAAAAGAATTATTTTCTAATAATTAATGATTAAATCAATAAGATTATTAGCACACGATTATTCCACAATTTGTTATAACATTTTCATCTTAAATATCATTAAAACCGCTTAACAGAATATCACCTAACTACCGGTAACAAATACCGGAAAAGCAGCAGGCAAGGTTAAAGAGTCAGTCACCTTGGTAATTAGTACAAGGTTAGGTTTGTAGTAAAGGCTCACCTTTAATTTTACTACAGCTGATCACCAGCCTTAATTACTATTCGGCCCACAGTGGTACGAAGCCGACACCGGATGAACGGTTTCGAACATTTCAAGCGACTAAACTGAAATGTGGTAAAATTTTAAACTGTAATTTTTTAAAAGTAATAAGTTCACACCTCAATAGATTCATAATGTGAGGATAATTTATATGATTTAGTCTGAATCCAGAAAGGAAAGCAGTTGTTTTCGTTCATCCGTCAACTGAATTTTCCCTACTGTGGCCTCATGGCCAGAACTCTCATCCAACTAATAATTAGAGAGTCTGCGACGAACAAACGGGGGTGAGGGGGGTCTGAACCCCCAGTGGGGGGATGGAAGAAGGATATAGAAACTTTAGTAATTGCGAGAAAAAGTGAGGGGGTTAGATCAGGGGGGGGGGGGTTCGAAGCAGGGGGTTGAAGTATGTTTAACCAAGAAGTTGACTGAAGTTTGTTTGTGTGCGATAGAGTTTGCTAGCAAGGAAATTGTGTTGACTTTGTCTGTTGATGAAAATGTTGTCGAACATTGCTAATTATGATGTTGAACATTGTTATCGAACATTGCTAATTATGATGTTGTCGAACATTGGGTATCATGTTGTCGAACATTGGTTATCATGTTGTCGAACATTGGTTATCATGTTTTCGAACATTGATTATCCTGTTGTCGAACATTGGTTATCATGTGTTCGAACACTGATTATCATGATGTCGAACATGGATTATCATGTTGTCGAACATTGATTATCATGTTGTCGAACATTGGTTAACATGTTGTCGAACATTGGTTATCATGTCGTCGAACATTGGTTATCATGTGTTCGAACACTGATTATCATGATGTCGAACATTGATTATCATGTTGTCGAACATTGATTATCATGTTGTCGAACATTGGTTATCATGTTGTCGAACATTGATTTTCATGTTGTTGAACATTGATTATCATGTTGTCGAACATTGGTTATCATGTTGTTGAACATTGATTATCATGTTGTCGAACATTGATTATCATGTTGTCGAACATTGCCTATATTGTTAATTCTCAACATGTCGGACAATTAATGTTTTAAACGTTGTCGAACATTATAGACCTTATGTTGTACCAAAATATGAATTCTAACGGTACACCAAATTGGTTAAATTAAAACTCATGAATGTTGTATCTATACTCGTAAATAATGAGTACATAATTCAAATGATCCAATTTAAGCATGAATTAATAAAGTAGATACACATTAGAATAGTAAAATTTAAATGAAAAATGTCAATATATTTGAATTGAACTGAATTACATTTTCAATAATTATTTAAGTACTGTTTATTATTAAAATTGTTATTCCTAACGTAGTGCCAATTGCTATAATTTTTGTTGCAAAATAACTACAGCCAACACAATTAGACTATTTTAGGATTAGACTATTAGACTCGCCGACCCCCCTTCCGGGTCATTAAGCAATCATGAAGTGTGCAGTACAACAAACTAGCGGATAAAACAAACTTCATAATGGTTTAATGTCAAAAAAATCTAAAAGGCGGAAAATTCGAAAATATAGTGCATTATGTTTTCGGTTAAATTTAATCGCGCTGTACCTCGAAAACGAAACTTGAACCCAAAAAAAGTGGTACTCCTGAAATACGTCTTAAAATCTCTCATTTTACCTATCTAAATTGTCATTATTAATTTTAGCATTAGACTGGTTTGGTATTGAACTGCTTTATCATTTGCTTTAGCATTAGAATAATTTAGCATTAGTTTTAGCATTAGTTTTAGCATCATTTTTAGCATTAGTTTTAGCCTTGGTTTTAGCATCAGTCTTAGCATTAGTTTTAGCATTAGTTTTAGCATTAGTTTTAGCATTAGTTTTATCATTAGTTTTAGCATTAGTTTTAGCATTTAGTTTTAACATTAGTTTTAGCATTAGTTTTAGCATTAGTTTTAGCATTAGTTTTAGCATTAGTTTTAGCATTAGTTTTAGCATTAGTTTTAGCATTAGTTTTAGCATTAGTTTTAGCATTAGTCTTAGCATCATTGGCCTCACAAACACAACGATCGATTGAAGTGAAATGAGGAAAGCTTTTCTATTTGTGCAGCCGGGGCCCAATTGTCATCAGAAATAAAGAGAACACTTTTCATTCCAATTTTCCTCTATGGACGCTTACTCTCCTGGAAATATGAAGGAATACTCGCCAGCCCAACATTGCCCCGATATTACAAACAACTGAGCCGATGTCGGTACTAGGAGCAGCAGGAGGTTACATTTCAGAGGCACTGGAGTTGCTCCTGGATTGATTGAAAAGGGAATTCGAATGATGATTTGAGAGAAGATTTCAATAATTCCTGCAGGGGCTTTGCCTACCTACCTACCTCGGATATATTGAGAATTTATGTACAGGAAATGAATATTGACTGACGATCTGAAATGTTTAGATCTTACTGTGACCCAACTGTCGCAGCCACTTACTATTTAACATTCTGACTAAGACATTATAGCATAGAACTAATTCAAACAAATGACACATCCTTTGATAAATATTTGAATTATTCCAAAATAAAGCGTGAACACCAAAATTAAGTTTCAAATTCTAACACACATTAATCAAATTTTCAATTCATCCAAAAGCAAAAGGTCAAAGCGTGTCAAATTAACACACCTTTTCATCTCGTGACACACATTCCCCTCAATTGAAAGTGTGTTGTAATGACTCACATGTTAGTTTGTGAAGGGCTTTTAGCCATTAGGCAGTAA
The DNA here is from genome assembly GCA_947561585.1 of Caprella mutica. Lineage (NCBI taxonomy): Eukaryota > Metazoa > Arthropoda > Malacostraca > Amphipoda > Caprellidae > Caprella > Caprella mutica. Next base: position 4,224 of record CANNZV010001916.1, read on the forward strand.
TTCCACAGCAAGCGAGAAAGCGCCAACCTATTCGCAAATAGGATGCATAAATTCTATCGAAATTTGTCGACAAGCTGTCGATGACTTCAAGTCATTTTAACGGTGCCATTCAAAGGAACTGAAAGGCGGGGGTGATTGCAGCCGTGGGAGGGAAGTGGGTAATCCAGGGGAAGGGTGGGGAAACATTGGGGAAAAGCGTGGGAGCTAGTAGATCTGAAGTGTGGTGAATGTGAGGGAAATTATGTGAATAAAGTGGGATATATTAGAGGAAAAGTATAGGTAAATTTAGAGGGAAAAAGTGAATAAAATTAAAAGAAAAATGTGGGTAAAATAAGGGGAAAAATGTGGGTAAAATTAGAGGAAAAATGTGGGTAAAATTAAAAGAAAAATGTGGGTAAAATAAGGGGAAAACTGTGGGTAAAATTAGAGGAAAAATGTGGGTAAAATTAAAAGAAAAATGTGGGTAAAATAAGGGGAAAACTGTGGGTAAAATTAGAGGAAAAATGTGGGTAAAATTAAAAGAAAAATGTGGGTAAAATAAGGGGAAAACTGTGGGTAAAATTAGAGGAAAAATGTGGGTAAAATTAAAAGAAAAATGTGGGTAAAATAAGGGGAAAACTGTGGGTAAAATTAGAGGAAAAATGTGGGTAAAATTAAAAGAAAAATGTGGGTAAAATTAGAGGAAAAGTGTGGGTAAAATAAGTGGAAAACTGTGGGTAAAATTAGAGGAAAAGTGTGGGTAAAATAGGGAGAAAGTTAAACTTATATAATTATCTTAATATGAAGGAATTTACAATCAGAGAAAAGAGTCACTGTGATGATGTACTATCAGTGAAAAGAGTCACTGTGATGATGTACTATCAGAGAAAAGAGTCACTGTGATGATGTACTATCAGAGAAAAGAGTCACTGTGATGATGTACTATCAGAGAAAAGAGTCACTGTGATGATGTACTATCAGAGAAAAGAGTCACTGTGATGATGTACTATCAGAGAAAAGAGTCAATGTGATGATGTACTATCTCAGTAAAGAGTCACTGTGATGATGTACTATCAGAGAAAAGAGTCACTGTGATGATGTACTATCAGAGAAAAGAGTCACTGTGATGATGTACTATCAGAGAAAAGAGTCACTGTGATGATGTACTATCAGAGAAAAGAGTCACTGTGATGATGTACTATCAGAGAAAAGAGTCACTGTGATGTTGTACTATCAGAGAAAAGAGTCACTGCGATGTTGTACTATCAGAGAAAAGAGTCACTGAGATGATGTACTATCAGAGAAAAGAGTCAATGTGATGATGTACTATCAGAGAAAAGAGTCACTTGATGATGTACTATCAGAGAAAAGAGTCACTGTGATGATGTACTATCAGAGAAAAGAGTCACTGTGATGATGTACTATCAGAGAAAAGAGTCACTGTGATGATGTACTATCAGAGAAAAGAGTCACTGTGATGATGTACTATCAGAGAAAAGAGTCACTGTGATGATGTACTATCAGAGAAAAGAGTCACTGAGATGATGTACTATCAGAGAAAAGAGTCACTGTGATGATGTACTATCAGAGAAAAGAGTCACTGTGATGATGTACTATCAGAGAAAAGAGTCACTGCATGTTGTTAATTTTTCAAATCATAGTTTTCTAATTGCACATTATTTTTATTCTCTCTAATTTGTCGTCATGTACCCAGGCTAATTTAAATATATAGAGAATAATTACAATAACTAAAATTTATTCTTGTCGATGTGAAATTAGAAAACTGTGAAAAAATTATTATATATCTCAGGCAAGGGGGATTTAATCCTAGGATATTCCCTTGATATCCCAGGAATAAATCCTTCTTGCCTGGTATACTGTTTCCAAATCACTTATGCATATCACTCTTTTTCTACATATAAATATTTACACTGCGTACAATTGTGTGTGTACTGCATTGCAGTTATGCATTTCTTAACCATGTTAGTACCCCCCCCCCCCTCTCGCCCTTCCATTCACCCCCCATCCCCTTCCCCCAATTCTGCTTAGAGAAGAATCTGCAATTTATTCAGTCTCCCGTGAGTATTTCGGAACGTCTCTCCTAGAAAAGATAGATGGAATATCGGACAAAAACTGTCAAAGAAAAGCTTGCATTATTGAGCTCCTGCAGCGAAGAACATCAAACGAATCTTTCCCTCCTGTGGAAAGAATTACTCTCCTCCGCCTTTCCACCCCCTAACCCCCCCGCCTCTCTCCCCCTCCTCTCCCCCTCGACTTGACGAAAATTTGTCATTAGGAGAATGTGTGTGTACCCCTTGTGTTGCAATTCCTTTATTGCTTCACTTTGCTACTGGGAATTGCTGGAATAATCTGGGAATCCAGATACGCTAGATACTAATGATAAACCAGTGCATAGTGTATATATAATTTATGGATTATAATTTTTTTTGATGTATTCATAATCTTTCTGAGTCATAGTTCAACTTGTACAATAAAAAGGTTATTTCTTCTCAAGTATCAAGAATTCCGTGGTGCAGCCGTAAAACACTTCTCCGCTGCCGGTAAAATTCAACCCGGCGGAAAATTTGACATGTAAAAGTTAGAACTGGAATAGAGGAGAGAGCCTTTGTTCGCTTATATACTTCCTTTGGAATGGCGCTATTGTTGTTGCAGACACTTTCTGAGTGAACTGACAAATTGAGAAGAAATGGGAGCTTTTATGTGTCTGTTAGATGACGCACAAACGGTTAGGATGGAGCCATTTGCACTCACTTGGAGAAATATGGAGTCAATGGAGACAGGTTACGACGAAAGAGTCTATTTACGATGTGGTGGAGAAAAAGTACGACATTGGAGTCTATTTTCGATGTGTTGGAGAAAGAGTACGACACTGGAGTCTATTTAAGATGTGGTGGAGAAAGTGTACGACACTGGAGTCTATTTACGATGTGGTGGAGTAAGAGTACGACACTGGAGTCTATTTACGATGTGTTGGAGAAAGTGTACGACACTGGAGTCTATTTACGATGTGTTGGAGAAACAGTACGACACTGGAGTCTATTTACGATGTGGTGGAGATAGAGTACGACACTTGAGTCTATTTACCATGTGGTGGAGTAAGAGTACGACACTGGAGTCTATTTACGATGTGTTGGAGAAAGAGTACGACACTGGAGTCTATTTACGATGTGGTGGAGATAGAGTACGACACTGGAGTCTATTTACGATGTGGTGGAGTAAGAGTACGACACTGGAGTCTATTTACGATGTGTTGGAGAAAGTGTATGACACTGGAGTCTATTTACGATGTGTTGAAGAAAGAGTACGACACTGGAGTCTATTTACCATGTGGTGGAGTAAGAGTACGACACTGGAGTCTATTTACGATGTGTTGGAGAAAGAGTACGACACTGGAGTCTATTTACGATGTGGTGGAGATAGAGTACGACACTGGAGTCTATTTACGATGTGGTGGAGTAAGAGTACGACACTGGAGTCTATTTACGATGTGTTGGAGAAAGTGTATGACACTGGAGTCTATTTACGATGTGTTGAAGAAAGAGTACGACACTGGAGTCTATTTACCATGTGTTGAAGAAAGAGTACGACACTGGAGTCTATTTACGATGTGGGGGAGAAAGAGTACGACACTGGAGTCTATTCACGTTATAATGGATAGCGGGTGGAGATTATTCACGTAATGGGGGTTAATAATATTTTCTAAATATCTATTTGTTTATTTAAAAGTTCCAAATCCCATTAAGACTTGTTCACATTTACCTTTTTCGTTTCTTTAATTTACTGTCTTTAATTCTTTTTTCTAACTATACTTTTCTATTTCAGATCTACTTGCACCCTCTGACTTCTGTGGAAATTCACACTACGTACGTGGCGGCGACCTTTGTACCTGTCAGGAAGAGTTTTAAGGTGATTATTTTCTTCGTATATATCGTATGGTAACTTTTTTAATTTGGTAAAATTAATATTGCATCCAAAATAAAGTTTTACTTATTTCTATGACAAATTATATAAATTTATAATTTACAATTATTTACATAATTTACAATTATTTACATAATTAATTAAATTTAATTTACATAAATTATCTAATTTATTTACGTAAGTAAATGAATATGTAAAATCTGACCATAACTTCAAAAAAAGTGATTATATAACAATTTAAATAAAATATTAATAAATAATAGTCATCTTTCCATACATATTTTAACATTTATTAAATATAAGTTATATTATTAATAAATAGTGCACTCTTTCATGTACAGTCACCACAAAAGTCCCCTCCAATCTAATTATAATGTGTACTATCACCTAAATAAGTAAGGAATTAATATTTATTTAATTGGTTCCATTAAAATATTTCGATTGTTTGAGTGATATATATTTTTTTACCTTTGTTATAATATATTTTGTTCTTAATAAATAATATCCGATTAGGGCAAGTTACGAATTATTGGTCAGTACTACATCTTCGGACATATAAGAAAAAACAATATAAAAAGCATTATCATTAGATAGCACCGTGTAATTATAACAATTTTTATATTGTTTTTTCTAGTATGACCGAAGATGTGGTACCGATCGATAATTCGTAACTTATCCTAGTTTGCTTTTTTCAGAGCAAAAATTTTTTTTATTCACATTTGATTATTTAAAAAAAAATTTCATCAGTTTAACTTTAGTGCCAATATTTCAAAGTTATATTAAATTTTTCATAAACTGTTTGTCAATTCTGATTAAAAATAGAAATTTAACAAAAGATATAGGTTTAATTATTTAAATTATATCAGCTTTATTTATTTTATATTTATTAATCATTATAACTAAATATTACTGTCAGAATATTAAATTAATTATATTTCAAAAGCATTCATTTATTATTCACTAAAATAAAATGTATAGAGCCTCAATAAATATAATTCAAACAGTGAAAATATCGCCACATTTCAGCACTAGATAATTTACTTTATTTTTCTGACTTGGAGGCAATTTGCTATGTAAATATCGCTCATTACATATACATTAGGGCATGGCTGTATATGCATTTATAACAAAAAAACCTGTGTATGACAATGTCAAGAAAATCTATTTTCTTGCCTCTGTGGGCCCGTGCACCATTCACTCGACTCTCGTCTCCCATTGGCTGTACAAATATCGAAATCTTGGCGCGTTATTGGTCGATGCATTGGCCCAAAACCGCTCACGATTGGTTGACTTGCAAGTCCCAGGCAGCTACCTATTGATTCACTGCAAATAAACAAATAACAAACATTAAATATTTACCTTGATCATGAATAAATATGTTCAATAATTTTCAGATCACGTAAGAGTTGCGTCGGAATTATTTTCCACTCCGCCAAATAGAAAAAGTGGAAATTTTCTCAAGAAAACATGCCTAATTTTAGCAAGAGAATTTTCATGTTCTCTTGCTAAAATTATGTAACTGAAACAATTATGTAACTGAAACAGTTTCATGGCTAAAGATCACACAAGCAAAATATTTATAATTAACCTTAAATTAATTATAATTTAAATACATTATGATAGTTCAACTAAAGATATTCAAAATTTTACTACAGATTCTGTGTGTGATTTTCAAAAAACACATTTCTCGTAATAATCATTATCCTAAATTATATGTATAATTGAATTTCGAATGTATTATGAATGTTCATATAGAAGTAAAAAAATTTTTTATCCTATTTTAATAATAATTTTCAACAATAAGATTAAGATATGTTGAAAATGTATATTATATAAGTACTATAAAAATGATCAGATTTGGAATAAACTCCACGGAGCTTGTGAAGATATTTTCATTAACTTCCTAATTTTCGATCTATATTTCATCTGAGGTAAGTTGCGAATTATCGGTCAGTTCCAAATCTTCGGTCATATAAGAAAAAACTATATAATATTCTTTATTAAATTCAACTACAATTAAATCATTTTTGTTATATTATCGAAGATGTGAAACTGACCTATAATTCGTAACTTACATAACTAATCATACTCGAATATAACAAATATACAAAGATGTTGAAATTCTTAAAGGTATGACAACTCACGTAACTCCCATTAACGCTAGTAGACGGAATAAGAGGGAATAAGAGGGAATAAGAGCAAGAATTAAAGAGGGGCCTCCTACGCGCTATTCTCTTTAAGAAATCTTAATTAGTCACATTTCTGAATGAAATCCTTAGGGAACTGACTACTTTAAACCTACAGACCTACACTAAGGACCTACAATAAAGGAACTACATTAATGGACCTGCATTACATGTCATTACATTCAATATTAATTAACTAAGGACAGAGTATAAGGAATAACCGTGACCCAATATATATTTCAGTGCTGGTAGAAGCGGCCCCAGCTGATGTTAATGAATTCCCCCGGGGGGTGGATGGCAGGCAGGGTGGGGGGAGGTGTGTCTCCTAATCAACCACTCACAAACTAACACTCCAGTGACGTCACAAATGAACTAAATTGTCTAAAGTTTGGTCCAATGAGAGGCTTTAAATTGGGGGTGTGTGGCAGTGACGTAATTACTATTTGGGGGGCTGGGGGTGTAATGGATACCTGTATTCAACACGCTTGATTAGAGTAACCTGAACTGTTGTAATTTGTGTAGACACAGTGGTCACTCATTCAAATCAGTAGTGTTTGGTTTAGTTAGGTCTACTTTTAGTCATTGGATGTGCGGTGAAATAAAACTAATCTTCCGTGTTTTAGTGAATGAAAGACTTGGTAATTAGGAATTGGGGGAGAGGGGGGGGGGGTGAGGGATCAGCTGTGAGGAGTGATTGAGATTTGGTGAGTGGCAGAGAAAGGCAAGAAAGGAGAGGAAGATGGAGAGATAATTAAGGAGACGAATAAGAAGAAAGGTGGGGAATAAATATAGAGATTAATAGGGAATAAATATAGTGATTAATAGGGAATAAATATAGAGATTAATAGGGAATAAATATAGAGATTAATAGGGAATAAATATAGTGATTAATAGGGAATAAATATAGAGATTAATAGGGAATAAATATAGAGATTAATAGGGAATAAATATAGAGATTAATAGGGAATAAATATAGTGATTAATAGGGAATAAATATAGAGATTAATAGGGAATAAATATAGAGATTAATAGGGAATAAATATAGAGATTAATAGGGAATAAATATAGAGATTAATAGGGGATAAATATAGAGATTAATAGGGGATAAATATAGAAATTAATAGGGAATAGATGTAGTATAATATTATTGTGTTAGTTTAGCTTGGAATGAAGTTGTTAGTAAGAATTTTTTTAAAATTATAATGAATATTAATGAATGTTGTTTACTGCTATTGATATAGAGATATGGTAAATTTCTATATTACTGCAATGTTATAGTAATCTAGGAATTTACCAAATATACTTATCAATAAATGTTATCCATTACTACTACTTTATTTAGTGATGGTCTTTAGTAATTTGCGTTTATGGAGAATGAAATGAAGGGAATTGCTGATATCAATCATATTTTGAGCCAACATTATTATACATTTCGAAGAAAAGTTAATCTATTGAAATATGAGGGAATAAATAAAACCAGATAATATAATACTTATTATATTATCTGGTACAGCTGGTTCTAGGAAAAATCGGTCTCGGGAAAATCGGTTTCAGTTTACAATGGTGTCAATAATGGAGAAAGTTGTAATTATGAGTACTAAATTGTGTAGTGTATTTATTAAAATCGGATGAAATTATTAACCGTTGTAAAATATGCGTAATATTAATAATTTTGACATGTTTTGACATTTATTCAACATGAGATTTAAGCGGAAAATTCGGTCTCGGAATATTTGGTCTCTGGTATAAATAAAACGTATGAATTAGATCTATTAGGGGGCATGCCGCCCCCCGAACCCACCTGCCAGGTCATTAAACAATCATGAAGTGTGCAGTACAACACACGAGCAGATACAGCAAACTACATAACGGTCATTAATGTTGAGAGGTCATTTATAATTCCGAGACCAAAATTCCCGGCCAAGGTACATATAGTTACACTTTAATACAGGAACATATCAATACTTTATACCTACACATTGCTGCAATATGTAGCCTACAAATAAACATATTGTTACAATGTAATTTATTAACTTTGTAAGTAAAATATAGATATTTGCAAAAAACCGCAGCGACAACTTTGAATTTAATGAATTAAAGACAGCTAAGAAAATTGTTCAAACTTTTATAAAAGTCATCATACTACATAATTAGATATACTTTGAATGAACTTAACATACACTTCTATTTATAATAGGTATTGCAACTTATTGACCATAATGCAGTTGCTATAGTTTAGTTACGAATTATCGGTCAGTTCCACATCTTCGGTCATAGAAGAAAAAACAATATAATTATTATCATATGACCAAAGATGTGGAACTGACCAATAATTCAAAACTTACCCTAGTTAAGTTCTCAATAAAATGGGGTAGTGCACCTCTGTTAAATGTAGCCCTGGGTAACATGTATCCTTTATCAGTTTCCGATATAATATGCTCCGCATTATAGGGATGAGGAATTATTGCCTCGAAAGAGACGTAGATTCGTGTACTGGATATCTACCTAAGATGTATTGGAGTACTGTAGTGGAGTACTGTATTGGAGTACTGTATTGGAGTACTGTATTGGATTACTGTATTGGAGTACTGTATTGGAGTACTGTAGTGGAGTACTGTATTGGAGTACTGTATTGGAGTACTGTATTGGATTACTGTATTGGAGTACTGTATTGGAGTACTGTATTGGAGTACTGTATTGGAGTACTGTAGTGGAGTACTGTATTGGAGTACTGTATTGGAGTACTGTATTGGATTACTGTATTGGAGTACTGTATTGGAGTACTGTATTGGAGTACTGTATTGGAGTACTGTATTGGAGTACTGTATTGGAGTACTGTATTGGAGTAATGTATTGGAGTACTGTATTGGAGTAATGTATTGGAGTACTGTATTGGAGTACTGTATTGGAGTACTGTATTGGAGTACTGTATTGGAGTACTGTATTGGAGTAATGTATTGGAGTACTGTATTGGAGTACTGTATTGGAGTAATGTATTGGAGTACTGTATTGGAGTACTGTATTGGAGTACTGTATTGGAGTACTGTATTGGAGTACTGTATTGTAGTACTATATTAGAGTACTGTATTGGAGTACTGAATTGGAGTGCTGTATTGGAGTACTGTATTGGAGTACTGTATTGGAGTACTGTATTGGAGTACTGTATTGGAGTACTGTATTGGAGTACTGTATTGGAGTACTGTATTGGAGTAATGTATTGGAGTACTGTATTGGAGTAATGTATTGGAGTACTGTATTGGAGTACTGTATTGGAGTACTGTATTGGAGTAATGTATTGGAGTACTGTATTGGAGTAATGTATTGGAGTACTGTATTGGAGTACTGTATTGGAATACTGTATTGGAGTAATGTATTGGAGTACTGTATTAGAGTACTGTATTGGAGTACTGTATTGGAGTACTGTATTGTAGTACTATATTAGAGTACTGTATTGGAGTACTGAATTGGAGTACTGTATTGGAGTACTGTATTGCAGTACTGTATTGGAGTACTGTATTGGAGTACTGTATTGGAGTACTGTATTGGAGTACTGTATTGGAGTAATGTATTGGAGTAATGTATTGGAGTACTGTATTAGAGTACTGTATTGGAGTACTGTATTGGAGTACTATATTAGAGTACTGTATTGGAGTACTGAATTGGAGTGCTGTATTGGAGTACTGTATTGGAGAACTGTATTGGAGTAATGTATTTGTTTTAGTTTACTGTACTGGAAGGAATTTTCATGTGTTGGATATTAATATGTAAGAGCGAAATTATTCGATATCAATCATGCATGAAGAAAATAAGATAATCCATTAGAATAAGAAATATGAATTGATTAAAATTAAAATATACTGCGAATTATTATAGGAAATATTATAAGTTACTATATTATAAATATCTGAAACATTGATAAATTACACGAATGAAATATCTAATAATGAAAGAATTTTATACTTATATTAGAATTATTTTCAATTATCTACTATACAATGGACTTTGATCATTAAGTAAATAAATATCAAACAGGTTAGGAAACTAAAAATATAACCGTGTTTATAATTTTTTACTCTATCTTCTTAATAATTTTCATACATAATTAATATCCAAAATTATCCCTACTGAACATATTTCAGACCAATAAATAAATCGCTTCATCTGCCCCACTACAAATACGTTCAATCGAACTAGTTGCTCTAAGTATTTGCTGATAAATCCACGGATGCAAATCACCACATTCCACGAGAGAGTGCCAGGCCATTACCTAAATTGGGACGCTATTTATTTCTGCGCATATTTACAAAACATATGAATAAATTTGGCGCAGGTAAATGCGTCTCTGATGAAGCGGCGACTGATTGCAATGTACGGCAAATGGAACGATAAATGCAATAGCGTATTTGTTGTAGTTACTCGTACCCTTACAGTGCCTGGCGTGATGAAATAGCGCTATTTGCTGTTTGGCTATTTGACACAAAAATCACGATTCGGAATTATTTCAAATGGTAACAAGAGTGAGATGTGACTCGAAGATATTATATAATTGTAACTCCTTAATTTAATTTTCTAGTTAGATAAAAATAGAATGGTTTCGAATTCAATTATACACAAAATAGGTGAGAATTTGTTTGATATTTTGATTTCATTTAACTGAGTTACATTGAACAAACAGTAAAAGGAGTTACAATTATAAACACTAAAAAAAATGTACGAGTCAAATTGACTCAAAATTTGAGTCAATTTGACTCATCTAAGTATTTTACTCAAAAAACAAGAATCATATTGACTCCTAATTCATAGTCAGATTGACTCAGGTAGAGTCAATCAAGAAAAAAGACTCCAACAGTGGAGTTTTGCAATCTTGACTCAAGCGATGAGTCAGGTTTACTCGCAATTCTCTCTCAGTGTAGTGACTTGAAGTGGGTCTGCCTGTAGTGACTTTAACCAGACTTTACCTGGCGTGAATTACCTCAAAATAATTACCTGTTTTTAATTTATGAAGTACTTTCGATAAAATTCAATAAAAAATTAAAATTTTATTTCCCTTTCAAACCTTATAAATCTCAATTTTAATAATAGAAAAACATATATTGTTATCTACATTATATTGTATAACACTGAATTATGCTATACCATATTTTTCCCATTCTTGTACTATATCTCGCAGAGCAAGCACTATAAATATAGTGTCTTTTTTCCCTCCTAATATTGATGTTCATAGTTTGTGATAGGGTGTCACGGGACCAAAATCCCCTAACAAATGTTATTTAACTTTATGAATAAAGTTATTCAAAGTATTTCATTTGACGGCAGTGAACCCCTTGCTTTAAAAAGAAAAAGAAAGGGAAAATTAATGCGAAAACTTTGGAAGATATTAATGTTGTATGTTCCCCCAATGAGGATTGGAAATGTTATATTAGGTGTCAGAATGTGAATATTTGGATGTTAGTGAAGGGAATGTTAGTGAAGGGAATGTTACTGAAGGGAATATTAGTGAAGGGAATTTTAGTGAAGGGAATATTAGTGAAGGGAATGTTACTGAAGGGAATGTTACTGAAGGGATTGTTAGTGAAGGGAATTTTAGTGAAGGGAATTTTAGTGAAGGGAATGTTAGTGAAGGGAATATTAGTGAAGGGAATTTTAGTGAAGGGAATATTAGTGAAGGGAATGTTAGTGAAGGGAATGTTAGTGAAGGGAATATTAGTGAAGGGAATTTTAGTGAAGGGAATATTAGTGAAGAGAATGTTAGTGAAGGGAATATTACTGAAGGGAATATTAGTGAAGGGAATGTTAGTGAAGGGAATGTTAGTGAAGGGAATATTAGTGAAGAGAATGTTAGTGAAGGGAATGTTAGTGAAGGGAATGTTAGTGAAGGGAATATTAGTGAAGAGAATGTTAGTGAAGGGAATATTACTGAAGGGAATATTAGTGAAGGGAATTTTAGTGAAGGGAATATTAGTGAAGGGAATATTAGTGAAGGGAATATTAGTGAAGAGAATGTTAGTGAAGGGAATATTACTGATGGGAATATTAGTGAAGGGAATTTTAGTGAAGGGATTATTAGTGAAGGGAATATTAGTGAAGGGAATATTAGTGAAGGGAATATTAGTGAAGGGAATGTTAGTGAAGGGAATATTAGTGAAGGGAATTTTAGTGAAGGGAATATTAGTGAAGGGAATATTAGTGAAGAGAATGTTAGTGAAGGGAATATTAGTGAAGAGAATGTTAGTGAAGTGAATATTACTGAAGGGAATATTAGTGAAGGGAATTTTAGTGAAGGGAATATTAGTGAAGGGAATATTAGTGAAGGGAATATTAGTGAAGAGAATGTTAGTGAAGGGAATATTACTGAAGGGAATATTAGTGAAGGGAATGTTAGTGAAGGGAATGTTAGTGAAGGGAATATTAGTGAAGAGAATGTTAGTGAAGGGAATATTACTGAAGGGAATATTAGTGAAGGGAATTTTAGTGAAGGGATTATTAGTGAAGGGAATATTAGTGAAGGGAATATTAGTGAAGGGAATGTTAGTGAAGGGAATATTAGTGAAGGGAATGTTAGTGAAGGGAATGTTAGTGAAGGGAATGTTAGTGAAGGGAATATTAGTGAAGGGAATGTTAGTGAAGGGGATATTAGTGAAGGGGATATTAGTGAACATAATATTAGTGAAGGGAATATTAGTGAAGGGAATATTAGTGAAGGGAATGTTAGTGAAGGGAATGTTAGTGAAGGGGATATTAGTGAAGGGGATATTAGTGAACATAATATTAGTGAAGTCAATATTCGGTGTCGCGAATTAGATACAATATTAGGAAAATAAAAATTGAGAGATAGGTTATAGATATTGTTACGTAATTTTTTACACAGAACTCTTGTCCAATAACGACTGTGTGATGTTTTTAACCACCGAATAGTTGCAAACGGTCTTGCCATTGAATGGCCTCCATGGTGCCCAGATTTAACTACTCGCGAGGGCGAATAATTATTTTTTCCGTTAATTATATATCGTATTTTGATAGTTAAACAATTACGTAAAAAATTATAAGTTTTGAAATTATAATTTTCCTAATAAGGTATTTTGTTGCCTACTATTTTACCTCAAATTAATTTATCAGTGATTATATTCTCACATTTTATGTGTTTCTTAATCAAGTTTCCCGAAATTGGGTGATTTATAATTATATTGTCACATTTTATACTGTTTTCTATTTATATTAATACTAATTAATCGTTTCCATTTTGGTTTACTCTTAATTATTTTACCCGTATTTATCTAGAGTTATTTCACTTATTTGTTAAATGATGAATACTCCTCCCCACCTGTTAATGTGAATCAATTAAAAGAACGAATAATACATAGCGTTAATAACTTGTAAGCTAAATCTTAGTCCATCAAACGGTCAATGAAAGCAGTCAGAAAACAGGCGCGAAAATGTGTTGTGAAAAATTGGCGAATTTGATTTTTTTTTTGGTAAATAACATTTCACTTTAGATCTTCATAATATGCAATTTCTTCTTTATTATAACTAAATAAATACTGGGTAAACCGAACCTATTTTGATACCGTTAAACAATTACATATCTCGCTCAAGGGAATTAAAGAAGATAAAAATCTGCATTAGCCAAAGAAAATCACACGAAGATACGATGATTCTTGTTAAAGTTCTGACGATTTTAATTGCATACCGCTCTTTTTTACTCGTACTGTATATTATATTTATTTTTCATTAACTTACGGAAAAAAGGAACAGATATTATGGTAGTTTCATAGAAGATTCATAGCCCACCATAAATTTTCCTGTGATTATATACCATCTAATCATATTGAACATTAAATCGATTTATTTCCTATTATAATTTCTATCTTTCTTTTTCAGATCCGAAGTCTGGACTTCTGGAACCGTATTCAAAAACTGGAATATATAGAAACCATTAGATTATTTACATATTAATTGTTAAATTAGATGGTAAAATACTGGTATGTTTAGTGTAATAAAATATTGAATTAAAAAACCTTTCCTTTTACCTTCAAATGGAAAAACTTCAAAGCATTGTGCTGTGAGATTTGCTTCCTAATGGTCCATTGAACTAGACATACTCACTCAAATTATGAAGGATATATCAAAGGAAACGTCTATAGGACTCCTTACGGTGAAAATAATATCCCAGGTTTGGAGGAGTAGGTAGGTAGGTACTTATATCCACCGTATGTAAATCTATTTCTAATTCATCATATTTAACTTCATAAGAGAGTCACCGACTTCAAACGTCTTAGGGAAGACGAAGAACATTTGAAATGTTCTCCTTGAGGATTCAGAGGTTTTTTCCTCTGTCTTACTGAGTGAGTTGGCAACACTGTCCTATTCGTACCTGGAGGCAGAAGTCCCTCCTACCTGCAATGGGCTAAGCACAGTACTTAATAAGACATTTTAGTTCATATTTCAGTGGTTGGGAAAAGCCGCTTACAGCTTCATTTATTGCCGACTCTAATGATGAAACACTGGCATGGTAGGTATTATCATTGAGAATCTCTGCAGCCTTATTTGGGATAGGACTTTTAAACTAGCGTCTGACTAAACAGGTAAGTTACGAATTGCCGGTCGGTCTCACATCTTCGGTCATATAAGGAAGACCGATATAATAAGCATTATTTTATTTCATTTTTTTTAAAGACAATAATTTTGTATTAAAAACGTTTTAATTGGTATCCATGATACCTGAAGGTATCATGGATACCAATAATATAAAAACATTGTCTTTAAAATGAAATAAAATAATGCTTATTATATCGGTCTTTCTTATATGACCGAAGATGTGAAACCAACCGATAATTCGTAACTTACCCTACAACTCCTAAAATTTACCGTTGTATAGTAAAATCTCCTAGAAAAATAGCATCCACCTCTCAACTTCTAGATATGAAGTCAAAGCTCTAAGATGACAGAAGAAAAAGAAGAAAAGAAGAAATGATTCATAGCGCTGAGATCAAACCCTGTGATATTTTCGTCATCATTCTTCTTCTCATTTTCTTAGTCATTATTTAAACTCCGCACCACACACACCAAATGCGACAGAGAGTTCTAAAGAGGAAAATGAAGAGCTGCTCTTGATCAAAAAAATAACTGACTTCAAAGTTTAAGGTTCCAACTTGAACTGTGAGGATAACGAACTCGAACTGTAGGGATACCGAACTCGAACTGTGGGGATAACGAACTAAAAATATGGGGATAACAAACTCAAAATGTGGAGATAATGAACTCGAACTGTGGGGATAACGAGCTCGAACTGTGGGGATAACGAACTCAAACTGTAGGGATAACGAACTCGAATTATATGGATAACGAACTCAAAATGTGGGGATAACGAACTCGAACTGTAGGGATAACGAACTTAAATTGTATGGATAACGAACTCAAAATGTGGGGATAACGAACTCAAAATGTGGGGATAACGAACTCAAAATGTGGTGATAACGAACTCGAACTGTAGGGATAACGAACTCAAATTGTATGGATAACGAACTCAAAATGTGGGGATAACGAACTCAAAATGTGGGGATAACAAACTCGAACTGTAGGGATAACGAACTCGAATTATATGGATAACGAACTCAAAATGTGGGGATAACGAACTCAAACTGTAGGGATAACGAACTCAAATTGTATGGATAACGAACTCAAAATGTGGGGATAACGAACTCAAAATGTGGGGATAACAAACTCGAACTGTAGGGATAACGAACTCGAATTATATGGATAACGAACTCAAAATGTGGGGATAACGAACTCAAAATGTGGGGATAACAAACTCGAACTGTAGGGATAACAAACTCGAACTGTAGGGATAACGAACTCAAATTGTATGGATAACGAACTCAAAATGTGGGGATAACGAACTCAAAATGTGGGGATAACAAACTCGAACTGTAGGGATAACGAACTCGAATTATATGGATAACGAACTCAAAATGTAGGGATAACAAACTCGAACTGTAGGGATAACGAACTCGAGTTATATGGATAACGAACTCAAAATGTGGGGATAACAAACTCAAAATGTGGGGATAACAAACTCGAACTGTAGGGATAACGAACTCATAATGTTGGGATAAAGAACTCAAATTGTGGGGATAACGAACTCAAATTGTGGGGATAACGAACTCAAATTGTGGGGATTACGAACTCAAATTGTGGGGATAACGAACTCGAACTGTAGGGATAACGAACTCATAATGTTGGGATAACAAACTCGAACTGTAGGGATAACGAACTCATATTGTTGGGATAAAGAACTCAAATTGTGGGGATAACGAACTCAAATTGTGGGGATAACGAACTCGAACTGTAGGAATAACCAACTCGAACTGTAGGGATAGCGAACTCGAACTGTAGGGATAACGAACTCGAACTGTAAGAATAACCAACTCGAACTGTAGGGATAACGAACTCGAACTGTAGGGATAACGAACTCAAAATATGGGGATAACGAACTCGAAATGTGGGAATAATATAGAAATATTTGGGTTTTAAGGAACAGTGGAATAAAGAAATTACAATAATGATTTTACGATGAAAGAATATGATTTATTTGATGATAATGTGATGAACTTAAGATATTTAATCTCTCTTTTTAACTAAATTAAGATATAATACCTTACTTCATTAAGATATACTATAAAGGAGATATGAAATTCACTAAATTAAGATATAATATCTAACTGAATGAAGATATATAAAATATTACTGAATTAGAATATTATAAAAATAAAATTGGATACTTGAAATACGAACTAAAAAATTGAAATAATGAACTATCTGTTCATTGAAATTAATATCACCTCTGGCCAATGTTCAAAATGAATCAAGTTGTATCTCTGGTTTAATTAATTTCTTCACTAAAATAAAATACATAAAACTGATATATATAAATTCAAAAATTTGCTGTTACTATTAATAATAATATGAACATCAGGAAGTTTTTCAATATACGTACATTGTGAAAGGTATGTCAAATCACATTCAAAAATCGGTTCTATCACAGAAAAAAATTGTGGCTCAGACTGACTATCGTTTGAGTCAAGGTTGGCAAAAATGGTGAATTCTACAACTGGAAAATTCAAACATGGAAAATTTCACCGCATAAAACTGGATATAACAGTTACTTTTATTTTTAATAAAGAAAAAAAAATAGTTGGAACAAGAAATTCAGTTGAAATTTTTTTTAACAAAAATGTGTTTTCGGCGACCCAGTAGAATATCTTATCAGTTAAATAGTTTAGAAATTACTAGTATAGCTTATAAGCATTACCAATAGTAGCACATACATTACATTCATTATACATAACTTAGGGTAAACTTTTCTTCACTACCAATCCTCACCAGGGTGGGGGGTACTTCTCAAGACCCCTCCCCCCTTACCACTGAGATTTTAAGATAAAGTATGTGAGTAACTTCAAATAAATTGGTATATTCTTATCAAAATGGAGGAATTATCCATGGTGGAATTATCAACAGGTTGAATTTAGCGTTGGTGGAGTTTTTCATTAATAGATTTACATTGAGGAGTTCTCAGAGGAGAATTTTCCGCATAGGAATTTACCGGGCGAAGAGCAATCAATGACCCGAAATTACATTATATTTATATTTAGATACAAGAACTCTGAAAATTTTAAAACTATAATATATGAGTGATCATTAGATAAAAATGAAAAAACGAGCTATTAAATGTAGATGGATTAATAAATATAAACAATATGAAAATGAAAAATTAATTGGATTAGGACTACATTTTATATTTTGTATAATATAGGAGTAAAAATAGCTAAAAAAATTCTGTGGAAAATATGGAGCAAACAAGAAACCTAAAATATGAAATATAAGAAATTAAATGATATTATTAGCGAAAAGAGTCACTGTGATGATGTACTATCAGAGAAAAGAGTCACTGTGATGATGTACTATCAGAGAAAAGAGTCACTGTGATGATGTACTATCAGAGAAAAGAGTCACTGTGATGATGTACTATCAGAGAAAAGAGTCACTGTGATGATGTACTATCAGAGAAAAGAGTCACTGTGATGATGTACTATCAGAGAAAAGAGTCACTGTGATGATGTACTATCAGAGAAAAGAGTCACTGTGATGATGTACTACCATAGAAAAGAGTCACTGTGATGATGTACTATCAGATAAATAGTCACTGTGATGATGTTCTATCAGAGAAAAAAGTCACTGTGATGATGTACTATCAGAGAAAAGAGTCATTGTGATGATGTACTATCAGATAAATAGTCACTGTGATGATGTTCTATCAGAGAAAAAAGTCACTGTGATGATGTACTATCAGAGAAAAGAGTCACTGTGATGATGTACTATCAAAGAAAAGAGTCATTGTGATGATGTATTATCAGAGAAAAGAGTCACTGTGATGATGTACTATCAGAGAAAAGAGTCACTGTGATAATGTACTATAAGAGAAAAGAGTCATTGTGATGATGTACTATCAAAGAAAAGAGTCATTGTGATGATGTATTATCAGAGAAAAGAGTCACTGTGATGATGTACTATCAGAGAAAAGAGTCACTGTGATGATGTACTATCAGATAAAAGAGTCACTGTGATGATGTACTATCAGAGAAAATAGTCACTGTGATGATGTACTATCAGATAAAAGAGTCACTGTGATGATGTACTATCAAAGAAAAGAGTCATTGTGATGATGCATTATCAGAGAAAAGAGTCACTGTGATGATATACTGTCAGAGAAAAAAGTCACTGTGATGATGTACTATCAGAGAAAAGAGTCATTGTGATGATGTACTATCAGATAAATAGTCACTGTGATGATGTTCTATCAGAGAAAAAAGTCACTGTGATGATGTACTATCAGAGAAAAGAGTCACTGTGATGATGTACTATCAAAGAAAAGAGTCATTGTGATGATGTATTATCAGAGAAAAGAGTCACTGTGATGATGTACTATCAGAGAAAAGAGTCACTGTGATAATGTACTATAAGAGAAAAGAGTCATTGTGATGATGTACTATCAAAGAAAAGAGTCATTGTGATGATGTATTATCAGAGAAAAGAGTCACTGTGATGATGTACTATCAGAGAAAAGAGTCACTGTGATGATGTACTATCAGATAAAAGAGTCACTGTGATGATGTACTATCAGAGAAAATAGTCACTGTGATGATGTACTATCAGATAAAAGAGTCACTGTGATGATGTACTATCAAAGAAAAGAGTCATTGTGATGATGCATTATCAGAGAAAAGAGTCACTGTGATGATATACTGTCAGAGAAAAGAGTCACTGTGATGATATACTATCAGAGAAAAGAGTCACTGTGATGATGTACTATCAGAGAAAAGAGTCACTGTGATGATGTACTATCAGAGAAAAGAGTCACTGTGATGATGTACTATCAGAAAAGAGAGTCACTATGATGATATACTATCAGAGAAAAGAGTCACTGTGATGATGTACTATCAAAGAAAAGAGTCATTGTGATGATGTATTATCAGAGAAAAGAGTCACTGTGATGATGTACTATCAGAGAAAAGAGTCACTGTGATAATGTACTATCAAAGAAAAGAGTCATTGTGATGATGTATTATCAGAGAAAAGAGTCACTGTGATGATGTACTATCAGAGAAAAGAGTCACTGTGATGATATACTATCAAAGAAAAGAGTCATTGTGATGATGTTTTATCAGAGAAAAGAGTCACTGTGATGATATACTATCAGAGAAAAGAGTCACTGTAATGATGTACTAGCCGAGAAAAGGGTCACTGTGATGATGTACTATCAGATAAAAGAGTCACTGTGATGATGTACTATCAGAGAAAATAGTCACTGTGATGATGTACTATCAGATAAAAGAGTCACTGTGATGATGTACTATCAAAGAAAAGAGTCATTGTGATGATGCATTATCAGAGAAAAGAGTCACTGTGATGATATACTGTCAGAGAAAAGAGTCACTGTGATGATATACTATCAGAGAAAAGAGTCACTGTGATGATGTACTATCAGAGAAAAGAGTCACTGTGATGATGTACTATCAGAGAAAAGAGTCACTGTGATGATATACTATCAGAGAAAAGAGTCACTGTGATGATGTACTATCAGAGAAAAGAGTCACTGTGATGATGTACTATCAGATAAAACAGTCACTGTGATGATGTACTATCAGAGAAAAGAGTCACTGTGATGATGTACTATCAAAGAAAAGAGTCACTGTGATGATGTATTATCAGAGAAAAGAGTCACTGTGATGATATACTATCAGAGAAAAGAGTCAATGTGATGATATACTATCAGAGAAAAGAGTCACTGTGATGATGTACTATCAGATAAAAGAGTCAATGTGATGATGTACTATCAGAGAAAAGAGTCACTGTGATGATGTACTATCAAAGAAAAAAGTCATTGTGATGATTTATTATCAGAGAAAAGAGTCACTGTGATGATATACTATCAGAGAAAAGAGTCACTGTGATGATATACTATCAGAGAAAAGAGTCACTGTAATGATGTACTATCAGAGAAAAGTGTCACTGTGATGATGTACTATCAGAGAAAAGAGTCACTGTGATGATGTACTATCAGAGAAAAGAGTCACTGTGATGATGTACTATCAGAGAAAAGAGTCACTGTGATCATATACTATCAGAGAAAAGAGTCACTGTGATGATATACTATTAGAGAAAAGAGTCATTGTGATGATGTACTATCAGAGAAAAGAGTCACTGTGATGATGTACTATCAGAGAAAAGAGTCACTGTGATGATATACATACTATCAGAGAAAAGAGTCACTGTGATGATATACTATCAGAGAAAAGAATCACTGTGATGATGTACTATCAGAGAAAAGAGTCACTGTGATGATGTACTATCAGAGAAAAGAGTCACTGTGATGATGTACTATCAGAGAAAAGAGTTACTGTGATGATGTACTATCAGAGAAAAGAGTCACTGTGATGATGTACTATCAGAGAAAAGAGTCACTGCTATGTTTTACAGTCAAACACAGCAATGTTTTTCACTCAAACACAGCAATGTTTTACAGTCAAACACAGCAATGTTTTACAGTCAAACACAGCAATGTTTTACAGTCAAACACAGCAATGTTTTTCACTCAAACACAGCAATGTTTTACAGTCAAACACAGCAATGTTTTACAGTCAAACACAGCAATATTTTACAGTCAAACACAGCAATGTTTTACAGTCACACAAAGCAATGTTTTTCACTCAAACACAGCAATGTTTTACAATCAAACACAGCAATGTTTTTCAGTCAAACACAGCAATGTTTTACAGTCAAACACAGCAATGTTTTACAGTCAAACACAGCAATGTTTTACAGTCAAATACAGCAATGTTTTACACTCAAACACAGCAATGTTTTACAGTCAAACACAGCAATGTTTTACAGTCAAACACAGCAATGTTTTACAGTCAAACACAGCAATGTTTTACACTCAAATACAGCAATGTTTTACAGTCAAACACAGCAATGTCTTACACTCAAACACAGCAATGTTTTACAGTCAAACACAGCAATGTTTTACACTCAAAGACAGCAATGTTTTACAGTCAAACACAGCAATGATTTACACTCAAAGACAGCAATGTTTTACAGTCAAACACAGCAATGTTTTACAGTCAAACACAGCAATGTTTTACACTCAAAGACAGCAATGTTTTACACTCAAACACAGCAATGTTTTACACTCAAAGACAGCAATGTTTTACAGTCAAACACAGCAATGTTTTACACTCAAAGACAGCAATGTTTTACAGTCAAACACAGCAATGTTTTACAGTCAAACACAGCAATGTTTTACAGTCAAACACAGCAATGTTTTACAGTCAAACACAGCAATGTTGTACACTCAAACACAGCAATGTTTTACAGTCAAACACAGCAATGTTTTACAGTCAAACACAGCAATGTTTTACACTCAAACACAGCAATGTTTTACAGTCAAACACAGCAACGTTTTACAGTCAAACACAGCAATGTCTTACACTCAAACACAGCAATGTTTTACACTCAAACACAGCAATGTTCTACACTCAGTCCGTGTAATTGACAAGCCATCAAAGAATAATAACAGGAACTGCTCTTTTTTTCCTACCTGTATTACAGTGGTGGAAGTAATGTCAAACATTTTTGATTGAACATTACAAATTTGAAGCCATAACTTCTGTAATGACTGATATTGATGCAGTAAAATGATTCATTGTAGAGACTTTCTAGCGTGTTTATGCTACCTAAAGAGGATTGGAGCCTTTATCTTACAGTATCAGTTTGTAAAATATTCATTGCTACGATAATAGAGACAGATTATTTCCGGGACGAATGAGTTAATTCAGAATGTGGATGTCTTCATTGCCCCCACCAAAGTATACTGTTAAGCTCGTATACCTATGATCGATTGTAAGGCTGATGACATACTGCCACTGTACTATCGCGGAAAACAGTCACGAACTTTCACGTTCACGAATTTCCTCGGGGTCCACCCTGATCAGTTTATAGAAAATCTGTAAATAGTAAAGTTTATTTTGGGAAATGTGAAATTAGTAAAATGAAAAATCATTATTCTTTGACTGTACCACTTTAGTATAAAATACAGATACGAATTTCTAAGTCATTACACTGTATCTCTTCTGTATCACG
This sequence comes from Caprella mutica, assembly GCA_947561585.1. Taxonomy (NCBI): domain Eukaryota; kingdom Metazoa; phylum Arthropoda; class Malacostraca; order Amphipoda; family Caprellidae; genus Caprella; species Caprella mutica. The sequence continues at coordinate 27,026 of CANNZV010001916.1, forward strand.
ACAAACTCTAATTCACTATACATCTAGAGTAATTCACTATACATCTAGAGTAATTCACTATACATCTACTATAATTCCCCATACATCTACTATAATTTTCACTATTGTAGCAGTTTAAATAGTGATGAATTGGAGGCAAAGATATTATCTTCAGTGATTACTGTTGACATTTTAGGTACTTACGAGCAATTTAAAGGCAATATAGAATAGATAGAAATTAATGAGCTTTTTACATGTTAGCTATTTCAAATACAGCTTAATGTTTATGTATTTATTAAAGAAGAAATATATATACATGTACTTTGAAATATAAATAACTATTTTAACGAATTACGTCAAGTCATAGCGCTAAAAAGTGAAATTATGACAGTCATGCTAGTTGCTTGTGTCATTTATTATGTCATTTCGATGACGTCAGCATGACGTAGGGAAGCTGATTGGTAGGCTGATTAGTAGCAGCCCTCATTTGCGTCCTGGTTCATTATTAGCCCTCGTGGGGGGTCATCGGGCCCTCTCTATCCCAAACAGAAATGAAATTAAAATCATTTCTCAAACTTCCTCATAGTTGTGCTAGGAAATTAGTCTAAAAATTGTGAGAATTTGTCCTAGTTTTGGCATACCCGAAAATGATTAATTACTTAATATGTTGGTTATCATATATATATCCATTATTCATTGGTATGTCTTTTATATTTATCTGTTCATTAAGATTATATTTCAGTGAAGCGAAAATATAATTATCACTGAAATGTTGCATAAATATTAGAAAAAGTATCAAACTATAAAATTCAATCAAACAAACATTCGCAGTTCATAGATGTAAAAGGTAGAAAATATTAGTAAAATTGTCTGCCAAACAGTTACAGTACATCACGATTGAAAAGCTTCCTTCAAAAATGCATTCTCAATAACACCTTTTCCCCCTATCCCAGAGCTTTATTTTTTCATCACGGACACCATTCAATTTTTGACAACTGCTGTTCATCAAACATATTTTGCATACACCAACGATTTGCCATAAAAAAAAGCATATAAAGAAGCATAAGCAAAGGGTTGTGAGGCCGTTAAAGCATCAGAAAGAAAGAGAAACGATGGGAGGCTATAGTTAACCTCCTCCTGGCGGAGTCCCTCGCTATGGGTCTCTTTCACGGCACAACAGGCGCTCAAAGGTGCGTATGCAAAACAGATGTTCGAGGCCTCTCACTGCGATTGTAATTGCTCGGTAGACGAACTCATCGAGTCGCCTGTGCGTTATGGCTCGCTGTGGCAGGGAAATATGGCCAGATTAACTATAGGATAAGCGTCAGTTGATCTCTAAATGTAGGTACAATCTGTGGGAATTAGTCTTCTGGAACTGTTAACGAAAACGAATTGGATGTAAAGAAAATTATGAGGATAAGCAGCGAAAATTAGAAAAATAATGTATACATACTATTATTAATTACACAATCCTATATGCTAGTTTTAACAAAGTATTTTGATGAAAGAAAAACAATTTAGATAAGTTAGTCAATTTCAGATTATTTTTCAATTTTTATCTGTTACCATAAAAAACTATTAAATTGCTATAAATTTTCTATCATGAACATCATCAAATAGTTTAGATTACAAGTCATGTTTCCTATTAAAATTTTACGAGAGTCACAGCTTCAAAAGTCATAATCTTCCGTCTCATTTAACTCTGAAATGTGATTACTCGATCATCACTTCATTACCATCTGCATAATATACAAATAATACAATAAGCCTCAGTAGGGTTAGTAGGAACACTATCCCAGGATAAATCCCATATTAGCATAAATATTCAATGAAAAAACTCACTTTTTTTTAACCACTGCGAATTTGGCCTCAACCTCAAAGAAAATCTGTGTAGTTTTCTATGAAAGATTGTCAAAGAAAACTATTATCACTATGACTGTGATAATTTTATCAGATTTTATCGTCTTTGAAAATGTTGTGTTTTTGATAATGAAAAAGGATGTATTTACAATAGTTTTCTTTAGATCAATTATTTCAAAGGAACTACAGAAATAACATTTCATTATGTGATTGTTTTTATACGCTTTAAAATCTTCAACTTTTAATCTAGCTATAACATTTATAGTTACTCTTTATTAAGCTTTCTTACTCTTCTACAAACTACAGTAGAACTCCTCTATAATGAAGTATATCATACAATAGCCATAGTTTTCAAAAACTCATGGAAAGTGAAAGAAAATTTATCCACTTTTCAGGCTACAGGAGCTCTATAGTAGAAGTTTTCACTATAGAGGAGCTCACTATAAAGGAGTTCTACTGTATATGTTCTTACTATAGAGGAGCTCACTATAGAGGAGTTCACTATAGATGAGTTCAGTATAGATGTATATGAAGAGTTTGGTTCCAAAACGCTATAAATCCATTTTGATCAATTTGAGTTAAAATGTGTTTTCTTTACCAAGAAAGTACAAAGATGAAAACCACTATTTTCTGTTTCAATCATTCACATAGCATATTGAGGTTATAATAACATAAACAATTCAAATCCACAATACCGACGAAATACAATATTGATTTAGGTGGAAACTCATTTTTTTCAAAAGTGGCGTTTATCGCGTTTTGGAACCAAACTCTTCATATGTTCTAACATCTCAATTCCTCTCTCCCACTCCATTCTTCCCCACCTTCTCTCCATCGTGTAGAGTCGTTTCAATATCGTTTCAGTGAGTGCATCTTTGCCGCATGTTTTGCTGTGTCAATTTGCCTATCAGATTATCCCACTTTGGCCCATTTCACAGATTGAGTTATCCCGAGTGAGACTTTGCATAGTGTGTACGCTACATGCGCCCCGTAATGCTTCTAGATCTTACTTCGCAAATATGTTCAGTTTTTTTGGTGAGTGTTAGGTAGCCTGATTAAATGAAAGATGACCCAGAAGGAAAGTTATGGCGGGTAATAGAAGATTAAAAAGGGCATGTGTTCGCGTTTGAATATGTAAGAAACTCTTGGATAAAGGAATTGAATAGAATATTTATCAAGAGTGTCTGCAACGTATAAAATTTCCGAAAAGTGACGTATAATTTCTTTGAAAATGCATAAGTTGGATTTTAGCTAATTTTTGATATCTGGTAAAATACTGAATTTTTAAACTAGAATTTTCTAGCAATAAACATTGTTTAACATTGACTAATATCTACTGATTATTTTATAGTTTTACTCATTATATCAAAGCAGGGCAATCAACTAAGAGCGTTGAGAATGTTTGTTTAAAATCTTAGGTTAAAGACGTAGGTGGGAAGTTTTTGGCGAGTTTACATGGACCTAACAGCATAGCTCAGGATAAGCCGCTAGAACTTTGTCTAGCCCCAATAAATGCGCACAAGTAATATCTGAGAGTGCAGTGACTGAAAATTGTTATCCAGATTGGAATAAAGTAGTGTGGAACTGTATTGTATAGTTGATATTATTATTCCTTTAAAAAGAAGAGGTTCCGTTTTGTACTACATTGATGAGTTTTTTTACCGAACTAACTAGGGTAAGTTCCGAATTATCGGTCAGTACCACATATTCGGTTATATAAGAAAAACAATATATAAATGATTATTTTTACACAGTGCTATCTAATAACAATTTTTATATTGTTTTTTCTTATATGACCAAATATGTAGTACTGACCGATATTTCGGAACTTACCCTGTGATTATCGTTTAAAATGACATATTTTATAATAAGTATATATAATTTCAAACTGTTTTAATCCTTAAATAGGTTTTCTTAAAAATTCTTAAAAAAACTCATTAATTTCAATCAATTTGCATTTTCCACTTTACTTTATTTCATTTGTTCATTATTTCTGTTTATTTTCTTAGACCAGCAATAGTTTGACTGCAGCTTTTAAACGCCTTTAAGAATATAAACAAACAGGTGAATTTTAAGTAACCCTCAGACGTGACGGGGAATAATTTGCAGTCATTTGGAAAATGACTGAGTAAATGATATTTACATGCATTTACTCAGTATCTGTAATTGAAATCATTCCTTGTATTTTATGGAATGACGTTTGAATTCAAACAGGAATTTAGAAATGAACAGGTTTAGTCTGATATGCTATCTATGGTAATGTAGTTAAAATTATATATATTTGTGTGCCATGTAAATGGTACAATTTTCTACATTCTTTTATTTCCTGTTAAACCTCAAAGTATACCGAAAGTAATACCTATTATAAAATAAGAGATAAAAATAGGAGGAATTTGACAATAAAAGTGATGCCTTTTAAAACAAATACCATTTTAAAACAAATAATAATATACCAAGTTATTGCTAAATATTAATAGAATTCAGAAAATAATACTATAACATAATACCATTAATTTATATAATCATATATAACTAAATAAAATTATACCTTACGAAAATAATAAAAAAATCCAGTAAAAAATTATTAGAAATAAAATACTGTTGATCTATAGCGTGATGACACACGGATATAATTACGGTGAGCCCATGGTAGATTAAGATGGGGGATACCTATGGGAGGTTATAAGAGTTCAAACTGTACTTGAAATACATGCCTTATACTTAGATTCTTACTTCCTAGAATTACAAAACACAGACTCTGTTTCTCGGACATTGCAAGCAATATCAGCAAGTGAATAAATGTAGTTAATTTTCTTTGGCCCCTATAGCTACAGACATGAAAATGTGCGCAGTCTAATGTTACATATAAAATGTTTGAATGTTGTAAAAGCTCAATGTTGATACCATGATTGCACATTAGAACATTTGATGATATGTTAGTATATAGATTAGACATAGGAAATTGTTAAAGCTATTCTCAAAAGATTCTACAGAAAATAGATTTTTTTTTAAATTGATATATAATTAAGATATACTTTAATGGAAGATTATGAATTATGATAATTACATGTTCAATAAGGTATATTTATTATGAATATAAATGATATTTATTTATTATTAAAAAAGCTTATGAATTAATGAACCTGAATTCAATATGGAGGGAAAATTTCAACTATTTTCGAAGGTATTTCCGCGGTCGAAAAAAAAAACAATTTGCATAGTCGGAATTCAGTCACAATAAAAACATTGTAATGAGTCGAAAAGGTAAAAAGCCTATTATATAAAGCCTATATATAAAGGCAAAGGTATGCAGCGTATGCAAATTACGACTAAAATATCTATGGTCTGGTTAACCAGAAAAGTGGAACAGTCCATTAAGGAAAAAAGTACTTGGGATGTACTATCGGAAAAAGAAACTCTACTTCCTTACTTACGGTTGTAAATTATTATTTAAACAAAACATAAGTGTTATTAAATAACAAAGATCACAGTTTGACCATAAAATTATCATTAATCATTTACAAATAACCACTATTGAGTATATAGTGGTATTGCAACTTCTTTTTTATTATAATTCTTTAAAAAAAATCCTCGTATACCTACTATTTCTTGGATTTTCTGATTTAAACAGAAAAGATCAAACGTATGATATTCTCCTAAGAAAATGCAAGTATAACCTATATCTATCTGAGTTATTGAACCTATAATTATAGAATATTGAGGCGATATGTAGCAGCCACTTAATTACGTCATACGCCAGAACTGACCAACTAACGGACCATTACTACACCGATTTACCAGTTAAACTGCATGTAATAATGACTCCATTCATATGCAAATGAGTACCGACTCCGCTAATGATTATCTCATACCCTGACGCCAACGTACAGATCTAAAATGACCTCTTTGTACTACCTTATCGATCTCTCTTGCTTCTGATATGCAAATCTTTATGAAAATCTTTAAAGCAACCATCAATCTTGGCAATATCATCAGGAGGGCATCTGCTGTACAGTCGGTACTAAACCCTTCACTGTGTGTAGCTATCCTGTAAAACATCCGCTGAACCTTCTTGCTGAAGGTTAATACTTGAATCAAGATTTTGATATGTATGTCTTTACCATTGTAATTATTTTTAATCATTTAATTAAGCTATTGGTACAGTTTAAAGTACAGAGTTGGGAGTGACTGTAACCAATAGGCAGACATGGGTATTGTGAAGCTGTTACCGCGTATTCGAATGCTGTACTAGTGGGTACTAAACTAGTAAACAAACCTCACTACCAAACAGAACAAAATTCGTCTAAACCCATCACCAAAGTAAAAGAAGATATCGTGTATCAGTCTAGTTAGGGTTCAATACATAGAATAATGTTGCAGATTATGCTTTTAAGAGATGAGTAAGTACTAGATGTTAGTTTAGCGACTGATGGTGCGGAGTGTATTCAAATGAGGTACAAAAGACGTCTCCCGTTATTACTTTCAAAGGAACTTCAACAGAAATGCAATCAATAAAACCCATAAAAAAGTACGGGAAAGCTTTAATCAACGGGCTACACATAGGCATTGGCAAAATAAAAGGAATTTCTCTACCTCTGTTTGGTTCCATTCTTTGTACGTAAACTGGAATCTGCGGAAATATCTCACCAAGAGATATAGAGGGTTGTCCTATTCTAGGGTTGTCCTATTCTAGGGTTGTTCCATTCTAGGGTTGTTCCCATGCTTAACAAATTAGTACTAATAAAGGGCTAGGAATTCGCTTGGTAAATAGGGTTGAAATATGACTTCTGATAATCATTCTTTTATTGTTTTTTTTGCTTAATATGTAGTACAGGAGAATAATTATCTTCTCGCAATTAAAATCTTAGGGAATTATAAAATTCTTTTGAAATTGATTTAGTTTTTAAAGATCATAGTTATTCTTTATTTCTGGTAAAATTTACGAAGAAAACAATATTTTTAATTTATATTAAAATGTTATATAGTATCTTTAAAATAGGCATAAAGGAATGTATGCAATTAATTACTTAAGTACCTAAATTACAATTATTCTATTATTTATTCTACATGCAAATGTACTATTTTAAACCATTTATTTACTAAGTCTTTATTAATTAATTATTCATAATTAATATGAATTACCTAATTATCTCACTGAGTAACCAATACTACATATACGGTAAGTTATGATAAAATAAAACGGTATAATAATAATGATTATTTAATTTCTATTTTAATTAGGTATCATTTAATTTTATCAATTTTTATTTTAAGTATCACGTATGCCAATAAACATAGAAATTCAATTCTAATTATTATATATTATATAGTTTTTTCTTATACGATCGAAGATGTGAAACTGACCAATAATTCGTAATTTTCGAATATATTAAATAACTCACTTTAGTGTTGTGAATCAGGGAGTTTTTACTCACCTGAATGAGTTAATTTGTTTAGTGGAGATGAGTAAGCAGGTACAGAGTGAGTGATTTAGGGCCTTACACCTGTAATTAACTACACCTCGCATAGGTGTACCTATAGTGTGTATACCTACATAGTATACACACCATTGTGTCAAATACACCTGTGAGTATACACACTATAGTGAGTAGATACACATGTGAGTATACACACTATAGTGAGTAGATACACCTGTGAGTATACATACACACTGAAGTGGATAAATACAATTGTGAGTATACACACTATATATAGTCGGTATATACACCTACTATACATAATGTAGTGTATAAAGAGTGTATAAGGTGTATATAAGGAGTGTATAAGGTGTATATAAGGAGTGTATAAGGTTGAGTAAATAATATTAAGTTGGTAAAATTACAGGAAATCGAGTAAATATCAAAGAAATAACTGTATAGTGAAATTTTTAAAAGTATCATGAAAACCTAATTTCTGACGATAGTGGAATATTGAATAACTATGAAGGTCTAAAAATAAAAAAATCATTTTAATAAAATAATCTCATTAATGCTTAAAAAGTAATATAGCATTTAACTTATTACCAAGAATCTGATGATAGAACATTGACATATAAAGAACCATATCCAGTTCTATTCCTATATCCAGTTCTATTCCTATATCCAGTTCTATTCCTATATTCAGTTCTATTCCTATATCCAGTTCTATTCCTATATTCAGTTCTATTCTTATATTCAGTTCTATTCTTATATTCAGTTCTATTCTTATATTCAGTTCTATTCCTATATTCAGTTCTATTCTTATATTCAGTTCTATTCTTATATTCAGTTCTATTCTTATATCCAGTTCTATTCCTATATTCAGTTCTATTCTTATATCCAGTTCTATTCCTATATTCAGTTCTATTCTTATATTCAGTTCTATTCTTATATTCAGTTCAATTCCTATATTCAGTTCTATTCCTATATCCAGTTCTATTCCTATATCCAGTTCTATTCCTATATTCAGTTCTATTCCTATATCCAGTTCTATTCCTATATCCAGTTCTATTCCTATATTCAGTTCTATTCCTATATCCAGTTCTATTCCTATATTCAGTTCTATTCCTATATTCAGTTCTATTCCTATATTCAGTTCTATTCCTATATTCAGTTCTATTCTTATATTCAGTTCTATTCTTATATTCAGTTCTATTCCTATATTCAGTTCTATTCTTATATTCAGTTCTATTCTTATATTCAGTTCTATTCTTATATCCAGTTCTATTCCTATATTCAGTTCTATTCTTATATCCAGTTCTATTCCTATATTCAGATTCTATTCTTATATTCAGTTCTATTCTTATATTCAGTTCAATTCCTATATTCAGTTCTATTCCTATATCCAGTTCTATTCCTATATACAGTTCCTATATACAGTTCCTATATCCAGTTCTATTCCTATATTCAGTTCCTATATCCAGTTCTTATATCCAGTTCCTATATCCAGTTATATTCCTATATTCAGTTCTATTCCTATACACAGTTCCTATATCCAGTTCTTATATCATCCAGTTCGTATATCCAGTTCTTATATCCAGTTCATATATCCAGTTCTTATATCATCCAGTTCCTATATCCAGTTCTTATATCATCCAGTTCTTATATCTAGTTCTTATATCCAGTTCCTATATCCAGTTCCTATATCCAGTTCATATATCCAGTTATTATATCCAGTTTCTATATCCAGTTCTTATATCATCCAGTTCCTATATCCAGTTCTTTTATTTAGTTCTTATATCATCCAGTTCCTATATCCAGTTCTTACATCATCCAGTTCCTATATCCAGTTCCTATAATCCAGTTCTTTTATTTAGTTCTTATATCATCCAGTTCCTATATCCAGTTCTATATCAGTTCTTATATCATCCAGTTCCTATATCCAGTTCTTATGTCATCCAATTCCTATATCTAGTTCCTATATCCAGTTCCTATATCCAGTTCCTATATCCAGTTCTTATGTCATCCAATTCCTATATCTAGTTCCTATATCCAGTTCCTATATCCAGTTCCTATATCTAGTTCTTATATCATCCAGTTTCTATATCCAGTTCTTATATCATCCAGTTCCTATATCCAGTTCTTATATCCAGTTCTTATATCATCCAGTTCCTATATCTAGTTCTTATATCATCCAGTTCCTATATCCAGTTCTTATATCATCCAGTTCCTATATCCAGTTCTTATATCATCCAGTTCCTATATCCAGTTCTATATCATCCAGTTCCTATATCCAGTTCTTATGTCATCCAATTCCTATATCCAGTTCTTATATCATCCAGTTCCTATATCCAGTTCTTATGTCATCCAATTCCTATATCTAGTTCCTATATCTAGTTCTTATATCATCCAGTTCCTATATCCAGTTCTTATATCATCCAGTTCCTATATCCAGTTCTTATATCATCCAGTTCCTATATCTAGTTCTTAT
>CANNZV010001916.1:41286-164493 GCA_947561585.1 Caprella mutica
ATCAGAGACTATTGTCACTATCAGAGACTATTGTGACTATCAGAGATTATTGTGACTATCAGAGACTATTGTGACTATCAGAGACTACTGTCACTATCAGAGACTATTGTGACTATCAGAGACTATTGTGACTATCAGAGACTTTTGTGACTATCAGAGACTATTATGACTATCAGAGACTATTGTGACTATCAGAGACTATTGTGACTATCAGAGACTTTTGTGACTATCAGAGACTATTGTGACTATCAGAGACTATTGGAATATCAGAGACTATTATGACTATCAGAGACTATTGTGACTATCAGAGACTATTATGACTATCAGAGACTATTATGACTATCAGAGACTATTGTGACTATCAGAGACTATTGTCACTATCAGAGACTATTGTCACTATCAGAGACTATTGTGACTATCAGAGATTATTGTGACTATCAGAGACTATTGTGACTATCAGAGACTACTGTGACTATCAGAAACTATTGTGACTATCAGAGACTATTATGACTATCAGAGACTATTGTGACTATCAGAGACTATTGTCACTATCAGAGACTATTGTCACTATCAGAGACTATTGTGACTATCAGAGATTATTGTGACTATCAGAGACTATTGTGACTATCAGAGACTACTGTGACTATCAGAGACTATTGTGACTATCAGAGACTATTGTGACTATCAGAGACTATTGTGACTATCAGACACTATTGTGACTATCAGAGACTATTACACAATCACTTCTCAAAAGTTGTTACATAATATTTTCAAATCCTGTTTGTTACAATTTACAAACTAAGTATAAGTTTCGTGACTGCAGTTACTGCTGCAAAGGGGCCATGTTCACATATTTCCTTTGCATGTAATTTGCCTACCTAATAGGTGTGATATCACATGCATTAGGTAGCTGTACCGCCATGTCAGTCATTCCAGATGTCATTCACAATGTGCACTCTGACCCTGAAAGTGCATCTTATGCTGAAAATGCATACTAATCACTAAGCTAAGCACTAGATAAAATAAAAATTTAATAAATATTATTATATCGCTTATGCTTTGGCCACACTTCATATAGATTTAATTGTCATATTTTGTTGCGATTTTTTAATGATACCATTTATAAATTTTAATTATGTTGTAATTAATGTGCATCTGGCAATTGTTGTTTTACCCTAATTTGGGCTAATTATTATTGATGTTAATATTTACCATATAAGGATAACTTTGAACTATTTACATTATCAAGAAATAAATCATAAATTAAATCACTTTAAATAGAGTTATATTCTAATTAAGATGTTATAAGCAGTGAACTGAAAATACCTATATAATTAATGCTAATTTTGTCGAGTTATTTAAATAGAAGTACCTAATAAAGTTCATTGAACACGATTTTAACCTTTATTGGATACTAACCACTTAATTGAAACTGAAGACTAAAACTTTATACCTAAAATAAGAAGAAAAGATATTCTATAAGAATTAAACTATCATGTGACTATCTTATATGTAAATAGTTTTTAAATTCAGTGTGGGTCTAACGTCTGCTTCGGAACCAAAGGCCATATCGCTGATGTCAAAAAGAAATTAAATACAAGGGACTGGAAGAAGCCATCATAGAGGAAAGTGGCTTCATGAACAAAGTTACCTACCACTAGTTGGTGAAAAAGCTCATGGGTGCAGAAAAGCTACTCCGTGAATGCAGTCACTCACCAAGGAATGTGACGTAAAGGGACACAAGAACCAGTGACTTCACTTACTGATAGAAGAGAAAACTGTGTATATTTATATTGAAAATAACATAAGATATAATTACAATTTTACTGATCATTTCCTCAGACCGAAATTTCTGAGACAGAGTTTTCCTAGAACCAAATATCCTATAATAACAGTCTGTAATTACTATTACTGAGTACATCACAAGTATCATATTATGATTGTTAAAAAGAACGAAAACAATGCTAGTTAGTTTATTTTTTATCACATTTATCAAGGTTGAACAGCGAAAACAAAGATATATTATGTATAACAGTAAAATTAAGTTACATTTTGGAGCACGACCGCAGTTAAATCTGGGTCAAATGATACTAAAATTTATATACTAAAACACTTTACAATTTTAAATTCGAAGTACCTAACTTTTGTGATTTTTAATGCCAAAAAGTGAACAAAGGAGAAATACTTTGACTATCGTATTGAATTTTAATGGCAAATGCACGCACGTGAGATAACAATCCAGCAAATTTATAGGTAGTCAGAGGAGGGCTTTGCTTATAGTTCTCGTATTTTGGAGACTTTTGAAGAATCATTGTTATTAATGCCTTGGAGATGATGCAATAGTAGAAAAGCTAGTGAGCATGCACGAAGCAGATTAGCTTAACGATCTCACGAAAAGTGTGATGGGTCGTTGCATCCTAACTCCCTTGTAAAGGAATATCTATACTTAAAAAGACGTAACTGGAGGATTCACCAAAATGCTCTTTATGCCAACTACGCTTAGTGCCTAGTTTTGTGTTCTCTACCTGTTTAGTGTTGACTACAAGCAGACTGAACCCTATTAGCGATATGAAGAGGTTTGGAAGAGTAAGAGCGATGCGGTTGTTGCTTTACATTTTCGCAACATTACTGATTCTAATGTCCTATCATTACCTAGAATTATATCTATGATTGCGCAATGAAAGGAATCATAAATCATAATCTTATTACGTTTGTAAGTTAAACCTCCTCGTTAATATCAAGATTTATATCGTATAGTTGATAAATCCATATTGATTCTTCTAAGGAATATGATTTTTGGTTTATATTTCTCTTTCAATGAAACTATAGATGGATCGTTTAATATGTTTTAACCACACTTTTATATTATTGATCTAAAGTTATCTAACGTACTGTGTTGATTATATGGTGTACATACAATGAAAGGCACGAACGTTGAAATGTATAGTACCTGCGCCATAATGACTGATGTAGAGACTAAGAAGGTTTCAAGTAGAAATAACTTATTACTCCAAAACACTCCATATATTTCACTAGGCAATTTGGAGGCGTGTGTCGTAAATTGTACCCTGATAACTAGGAGTTATAGTGCCATGGTAATAAATAGGAGTATGGAAGTTTCAGAGGGTGTACTTTATCCTACACTGACGCTTACCTACTCAGTCATTGGCATGGTGAAACTTGGTCTCTAATTCCCAACATATCTTGATGTGAACCCAGAGTGAAATTACGGTGTGGCAAGAGATGGTTAAACTTATATGCTAGAAACAAGAGTACATTCTGCAGTTTGTATCGATATTCAACCCATTAAAAAGATATCAGTTGACAGCTTTATAATACCTGTTCTTTGTTACAGCAAATACAGAAGATTGATAATAATTTTGTATATTCATAGTCGAAACACAGCGTCAATTCCTTGTTTCTCTTAATCAGATACGTTAGTACTGCACAGTATTGTGTTGAATGAATTAAAGCTTTTATACACCGCAGTGATATTCATCACGTAATATATTATGGGGATAAATTAACGGTATGATATTATGAATAGCTTTAGATTGAGAGGTACAAATTTGTTAGCTTGTTTTACAGCATTTTTTGCTAGTATTCAACAGATTTGAATTTTTCATTTTTAATAATTCAAGCAAGCATAAATAACATAGCATAATAAATAAACAATCTTCATACTATGTATAAAGTAATATAAATATTGTACAACAAGAATTCTAAGTTTCTTTTAAAATTTGTTATAATCTAACTTTAATCACATATTTTGTATTTAGATAGTAAGAAACTGCTTTTTATAGTTTGAATGTGTTAATACTATTGTATTTAGTTTTCATTTTATTTGTATATTTTATTGATCAAGTTTTAAGAACAGTTCTATAGGAAATATTTAAGTAATTTTTGACTATTCAAGCAAATTAGCCACAATGATAAATAATTAATTCTCAGAGTAGACACAGAATAAGACTTAATTATAGTGATGATGTCATTGTACGATATTAAATGTTATATAAATGATATAAATAAATAAATGTACCGACTGTTATTTTATAATATGCATATTATTAGCTTGAGAAAAAGTTATGATGAATTTAATGAAGATTAATATAAATTAATTTATGAAGATTAATATTAATTAATTTATGAAGATTAATATAAATTAATTTATGAAGATTAATATAAATTAATTTATGAAGATTAATATTAATTAATTTATGAAGATTAATATAAATTAATTTATGGAGATTAATATAAATTAATTTATGAATATTAATATAAATTAATTTATGAAGATAAATATCATTCTTCTATGGTGATTAAGATGGCCCATTCTTAATTATATATGACCCCATCACAGCTTTTCTTAGGGTAGGCAACGATATCTAATTTATTTTTTGAATAAAAATTCTAAATTTATCATATAATTTAACATTGACGAACTAGCTGTCTAGGGTAAGTTCTGAATTATCGGTCAGTACTACATCTTCGGTCATATAAGAAAAAACAATATGAAAATTATTAGATAGCACTGTGCAATAATAACAATTTTTATATAGTATTTTCTTATATAACCGAATATGTAGTACTGACCGATAATTCGGAACTTACCCTAATATCGAAAAAAATGTTTAAAAAGTTGTACCTATATGTTGTAAACTCCTTATCAGTCAATAATATAATTAAGCAGTTGAGTTTTAATTCCTTTGTATCCTATGAACCCGGTAAAACAACATTAAAAGTACAATGCTATAATTGAAGCAATTATACACTTCCTACTTGCTTGCCTAGACTCTATAGAGGAAACAATCAGCACTAGCACTGCCTCATTTTCCTGCTCAATGTACACACCAGCACTAAATTGCTAATAATAGTATTTAATTTCTTTTAATTCTTATTACAATATAATTTTCATCTCATCAATAGTTTGTCTAAAAAATATTTTTAGCATTATTTTATCTAAAGATTTTTTATCATAATTTTGTCTAATGATTTTTTTTATCATAATTTTGTTTAAAAAATTTTTTATCATAATTTTATCGGATGATTTTTTTTTATCATAATTTTGTCTAAAGATTTTTTTATCATAATTTTATCTAATGATTTTTTTTATCATAATTTTGTCTAAAGATTTTTTTTATCATAATTTTATCTAGATTTTTTTATCATAATTTTGTCTAAAGATAATTTTATCATAATTTTATCTAAAGATTTTTTCATCATAATTTTATCTAAAGATATATGAATCATAGTTTTCCCTATTTAATTATTCTAATATATCATCATCAATATTTTCTTACATATTTTATTTTCTTCAATAATTAATTACAGTGTATCAAATTTTCGGTGTTGTATAATAAAATGAAACAAACAATCATTGCTACAAATCATGTAGGTGAGGTACAGATACAGTGGTCATTTAAGGACTTCTATTGCAGACCCTTCGATTGATGAATGATGCTCTACCGTATAATTTATAGCATTTATCTAATTTGCCAATCTTCAGTAATCAGTAGCTATACGCTATGTGATCTTTCCAGATTGTGGATACTGGACATTGCGATCTATTTTCTGGAGATAGATCACACGCTGATTGAAATAAGAAGTGGATGTCTCTATAAAATCTTATATCCTTCCATCATCATTAGGGATCCAATTCGTACCATGGAATGAGGCGGAGTCTCAAATAAATTGCTTTATCAGGAAATGATGGTTGTATTTACTGTGGTAAATAATATTATTGTAAGGTAGTATTTCGAAATTGTATGCCTGCTATGATTTAAACAATATATTCTTTATCTAAATTTCTAAAAAAAGGAGTATAGAGCTGAAATGAAAGTACAGCCTTTATGCATGTGGATTATTTGGACCTAGAAATTGATGATTATATATTGAAATGATATTATAATTCGATTTTAAGAAGCTAGATAATATTCATTCCAATAGTGTCCAGTAGATAGGTACCAAAGGTGCATTGAAATCACTATGGTTCTTCAGAACTATTCGAATATACAAAGAGTCTAGTTTAAAACATGCTGATGATGAAATGTTATATTTTAGTTAATGTCAAGACGACACACTCTAAATACGTTCATTAGTTTTTCGAGTACTAGGAATTCTTCGTTAGGGTGGAGTTGAAGACAAAGTAGAACATAGAGGTAGTTAAATTTTATCATCACAAGCCATCTCGAAGCCGTACTCAAAATATCTCTCTGCTCATTAGTTTAATAACTTAACTGGTTATTTTACGACTCAGCCCAAGAAATAAATGGTTTCCCATTTATATACGAGTCTTTGCAGCACAGTGAAAATACAAGGAGTGCATTTGAATAATAGCTTGAGTACAAAGTGCAGCGAGTGAGGATATTCACAACGATTATTCGGTCTGACTAGTGTCTTCTTTTGGCAAATTTCGCATCTTGTATAAGCTTATATTTTGCAACGTTCTTCTTAATACGTTTTAGATATGTATAGGATAATTGAATTAATTATTTGTTCTAAAATCCTCAAACTTATTCAGTCCTCATACGAATTAGAACATTCTCCGATCATAGTGTCACTTCTGAACAGCTAACTGTTCTTCTCAGTGTCCAGTACCCATCAAAACTCTGTATTGAAGATATACAATGTATATTACTCTTTGCAGACTTCAATCATTGAACATTTTGAACAATAAATAGAAAGTTAAATAAGAAAAGTATTTGGTCGCCATCTTATTTGATGAAATTGAAAGACTACTCTGCCACCGAAACAATGATAGTTCTTCCTACTTTATTAAAACAAAACTATTCAATATCTCCCTGTAAATTATTCGTTAAAGCTATTCGAAATATTTTCATATTATTCCTTTTAAATACTATGTAAACTTTAAACTAAGTATGAAAACGTAAAGGTTGAATTTAATCTTAACTGTTATTTAATGATGACTCCATATAGCCAAACAAATGTCACCTGAAGAAATACAAGATCGAGGTTAATTTCCTAATTATTTATTTTTTGTTTACGAACAGAAATTATTTCCTGAATAATAAAAATTCAAAAAACGTTTTCAGTATACATATTTCTGAGAAGACTTTCATAAGCCATGGCTATAAGTATATAGTTACGGTTAATCTACCTTTAAATTCATATGCGTAAGTGACTATTTGTTATTTTAACTGACACTTACATACTATTAACAAATTCACTGACATTCTAACTACCAATTTACTGAATTTGAGTGCTAAGTATATTCAAATTAACATTTACTCTATTTATTATTAGCATATTACACTATTCTTATCATGTACTGTTTACCTAAAAAGCCATATTAACTCTACTCCGTTAAAATAATCAGTGTATACCTTTAAAAAGAACTAGTAATTTCTGTGTACTGATATCATTCGTTATGGTGACTTTTAAGTACAAAATAGGTGTAGACATGAATTTTTATTACCAATTACCTATAAACAAGCGTTCAGTGAAGTGTAAAAGTTCCTATGCGGTTATTTTTTAACAACCTATAATATGAAGGAAATTGTTAGTGAATAAATGCGATAGGGGACCTCTAATTATTGCACTATAGGTGTTATATGTCACATATATCAACAATTATTAAAGTACATGTTAAATAGATCAAATGTACATAGATCAAATGTACATAGATCAAATCTACACTCAATGAAGATGTTAACTTTTGGTAATTACTTTAAAAATAATAAAGAAATAATAAAATATTTAGTATTGTTATAAGTGCATAAATTCGTTTTTAATTAACATACTATTTATTTACATGTAATTCACCACCCAGAGGTTGGTAAACTTGTTCTCTTTGATACAATTGTTATGATTTTTTTATGTGTACATTCTTCAAATTCTTATTGGCATTTATCATAAATTTGATAGAAATAATCCCAATATTTTATAAGGTAATGAATTAATGACCAATTTGTAATATAAATACAATCAGAATATTAGTAATTGGTCGATTGATTTCTATTTACCAGATCTTGATGAGTTCTTGTTTTCCCTCCTAAAATATTAATTCAGTGCGAACGCGCGGGAAACTTATTACTCTTTCAAGAGAAAATTATTATTGAGTGCTATAGATTTTATTTTTCATGACTAATTTATAAAATTTAACTTTGGCTTAACTATTTTAACTGATGGAATTTTAATGGGAGAATATCGTCTGAATTAATTTTAAACTCTAAATATCTATTAATTTTAAACTCTATATAGTGTAAGTTACGAATTATCGGTCAGTACTACATCTTCGGTCACATAAGAAAAAACAATATAAAATTATTATTATTGCACAATGCTATCTAATAATAATGATTTTTATATTGTTTTTATTATATGACCGAAGATGTTGTACTGACCGATAATTTGTACCTAACCCTATAACTGTTCAAAAATTTTCCTTCGATTATTCAAATGTTAACTGTACATTAAAATAATGAATGCATCCAATTTGTTTAGTATACAAAATCACAATAATTTATATATCATTGTTCTCGAAGAATAATCTTATAAAGCTGGTTTCTTTTGCTACGAGTACAATTAGATGCACTTTTTAAATTACCTCATTGTTACGTGCATTGTATGTATTAATAGAATAATAACTGACCTACCATGCATGCATGCTCAAACAGGTTAAAATTTAAATCTGTAATAAACGTTGATTGTTTAATCAAAATACATTATTTTAAATTGTATAGAAGAATCATTAAATACTCACTTTCAAATATCACAATACTAAACTAATAAATAATAGAAACTATATCTAACGACATTAAGGTTCAGATCGGGAATCTTAAAAAAGGTAGTCTATCATAAAAATAATCTTGTGCAATTACTTTCATAACTCCCAATAAAGAAACCATTAGGAAGTGAAATAATTGAGCAATAATCGTTCTGATGGTCCTGACTTCTCATCACCGAAATATTAGCCATGTTTTGACAAATGATCAGTGACCACTAATGTATATTTTGTCTTGTAAATTCACTTCTTATAGTCTCCGGTGGCAGAATTTCCTCTACTGCTCTAGCTAATTCCTCATTTCAAGAGACACTTTATGGGAGATTAACGCTCTCTGGCGGTGAAGTAAGTTATTGATCACCGCATTATTTTAGCCTTTATCACTATATATAATTTTTTTATTAAAGCAACCGTTGGTTCATCAATCGCAATTATATAAAGATTAATTTGAAGTTAAAATGGAAATATTTGACGGATTGTCTTATTTATTTTGTCTTCCCGAAAATATCCTATCTTTAGAAAATTATATAGGGGCTTGATGAATTATTGTTCATTTTTTTCATCAATAAAAATCCTTATCCTTATCTTTATGTGTGGTACTATTCTTTGTATTAACAATTTATACTTTTAAAGATATCTTGAATCCATCTTTTTACTGTTAATGGTAATTTTAATGTTAATTGTTAACTTAATCGTTAAAAATATATGATCCATTATTTTAAATACAAAGAAAAAACTATAACATATTTTTACTCGGTTCAAAATATGAACTCAATTCACATCTGAAGTCCTAGATTTGCTATACCAAAACTGCTACATTTTTCATCTGGTACCAATTCATAGAAAAGCAGTTGTCGAGTTTCTAATTATACTAAAATGAGGATACCGCGGTGATTTAAAGCGACCGGTTCAATTATCGACTAAAAAACCCCCCGAAGGTGACAAGTCAGTGGGTGCAAAGGTTCATGGACTTCATTCGATGATTTCATCGCGGTTTGAACAGGACTAGCACAACTGTTTTACTAGCGTACTCCTCCCTATAAAAATGATTAACTGCAGAGTGATCCATGTTGTCAAATGTAATTACAATTTATCACAGACTTGAATATGGTTGTAGAGCTTTATAATATGCAATTAGTTTCTGTATTATATTAATGGTGCAGGTCTATATTAGGCTAAATTGATAGAACCAGTTTTAACGCGGTAGACATGTTTATGCTGAAGTATATACATACATAATTCTATTTTGTGAATTTAAACATAAATGTATGCTGAATTTGAAAGAAACTTATCAACAATAAAATAAGGAAGTTAGAGAATTTTTTAATAAATATTCATTTGAATTAGATATCACGATGTTTATTTGACTATATAGGATATTTTAGCATAAAAATATGGTGGATTAGTTATAGGGATTAAAGAGAATAATCCTATAATTATCACATCCTTATAAATGTGTTTAAATGCTTAGATCTTGGTAAAAATAATTGCAAGATAATTTTATGAGTTATAAAACCTACTGTAAAAGCGCATCTGAATGACTGACTATTTTGAATATATTTTTCTATATAGGGTAAGTTCTTAATTATCGGTCAGTTCTACATTTTCGGACACGTAAGAAAATAATATTTAATAATAATTATTTTCTTGGTATCCATGCTACCTGCAAAGGTAGCATAAAGGATACCAATAAAAATAGTAGTTAAATAATAATTATTAAGTATTATTTTCTTACGTGTCCGAAAATGTAGAACTGACCGATAATTAAGAACTTGCTCTACTGTTTATACGTATATATGGTCATTGATTTTTCCTATAATTTTGTTTCTATAATAACTATAATAATTAAGATCTATAAAAAGCTAGCTATACAGTAAATGAAATTTATATGACATATTAATTGAATTCAACAGACGATATACGTAAACTCGATCTATTGTCGCCATAATTTTGCAATATCATTCTACTCTAAAACTATGCACGAATAAACTTTTTTGTTAATATAAACTCGTAGGAGATTCAAGATTTTACATATATAAACAGGTATATTTTATATATAAACAGGTATATTTTATATATAAACAGGTATATTTTATATATAAACAGGTATATTATATATAAACAGGTATATTGTACACACAATGAGTGATTGAAACTTATATAACGAGTACAAAAATTAAAAGTTAAATTAGGGAAAAACTCGTTCTGATAATAACTATTTAATGAACATGTTCGATAAACAAAAATTCATTGAAATTGACTTATAAAATCGAACAAAAAAGCTTAGTGAATTAAAAAATCATTCTTGTAGTTATAAAATGTCAATTTTAATAATCTGGTAATTGGTAGAGATCATATAATTATTTAGCAAATAATAATTAATATTTAAATTAGCTACTTTTTATTTATTTTGTTTTTCGAAGAAAAGGCAACATCTATTAAATTTAAATAAATTTATCTATCAACATTTCTAATTCAAAATAAAAAATACTACTATTGATAACTGCCGTATTATATAATAAGTTATAATTTCCAATGTTCTAATAACATTATTAATTTGTTCCATTTGGTCCTATAGAGCCATCTCATACGAGCGTTTTTTGCGCAGCGTTTTCAAAGCGTTTTTGACTCTCAGGAAATTATTATGAAACCTATTTCATATGTATCCATGATACGCGACGCTTTTGAAGCGTTGACAACGCTCCAAATTATACCTGCAGGTATCATGGATACCAATGAAATAAATAATAATTATATAGTTTTTTCTTATATTCTTGTGGAAAAAGTAGGAGGAGCTTAGAAAAAAGTCTGGTGGAAAGACTTACAAAAACCTACGTGTGTGTACGGCCCTTTAGAGTGAATCTCATTTATTAGGGAATCCAACCATAACTTTCTATCTGGGATAGTAATTTATTATCTTAAAATTAGACAGTGAAAATTCAGCCCGCCTATGACGGGTTTTCGTTTATTTATTTATATTTCTAACTTGTACATACAATAGCACTTAGGAGATGTGTAATGGTGTCTATAATATCAAAGGATAAATTAAAGTATTATAGGGTTCTTGCTCACTATATTAGTGCTGTAAGCTTTTAAATCTAATTTACAGCAGATTATAGACTGAATAATGGAAGAGTGTTGTGGTCACTTGCCACCATATTTCTTCTGTAAAAAATAAATACTACATAGCTTGCATAATTGAAAATAATCAGTTTAAAAAACATACGATTAACTGAAGATTTTATATGTGAGTAGGCACTTATGGTACATATTTTTTTATTTATATTAGTTAATTTTTTTAGTCGAAAATGAAGATCATAATTTAATTTTCTGTAAATTGTTATTCAGGTCTCTTAAAATTTTCTATTGTTTTTGTGTGATCATAGTTTGACATATAATTTTGTATACACAAATATATATTAGTTATAGAAAAACAACGTATCACAAGTGTGAAATATTCATTGTCAACTACACCCTAGAAAAACAACCAATGCTATACTTAATCATGCTACAGGCATATCATAATTATAGTACAATGTGACTATTATCAACTTGATAATATTGAACAGACCCGTATTTGTGAGTTGTTATGATTTATGCAGTTGGTGATAGAGTGTAAGATGTAATAACATTGACTGAGGTGATACGTACACACCCTATAGCTATCACAGTCACCACCATCAGAAATCGATTTGGCGAATCCAAACGCTATCCAATTCATCCATCAGTCATAGTCAGGGGTGTGGATAATCATTTATCGAATAGAGAGAGTTATTCTTTGGAAATGGAGTGACTGAGATCTTCCTGACCCCTCTATCTGCAAGATAATGACCCAATGCACGCGAATCTTCACGCCTGGATTCTTAGGAGTACCTACCTACTTTCATTTCTGAGTACTTTAATAATCACCCTATTAAAAGATTCTTGTGTAATCTCTTACGAAATGAAATATAATGCATGCCCGTATTCGGTAGTTGCTTAACAGCTTTCTTATAGAGTCAGAGAGTTTATAGAGCTTCAGAGATCAACTTGATAAATGCCTCTAATTGCAACGTTGAGACACCCTTTTCAGGATGCGTGTGGCCCAGCATAGCTATGGCTAGCTAGGTTGCCCCCCAGCGAACTACAAACAAGAAAAGCGGTACTGACGTTAAAATATCATAGGAAACGCACTTAAAGTGATTTCCTAATTAAATTTTCAACCATCTGACATAAATTAAACAGATATTAAACCTTAATGCAGTTAACCGTATTTTTTAGTAGAATCTAGTTTTGAGATTTCTCCGTATCTAACAATCTACTTAGCTATTAATTGTACTCTGGAAGGAATAGCACATGGAATTAGTGTACGTAACCTTACACTTGTGCAGCACTTGTCACACAGACGATACATCCTGAATTTGATATGAATCAAGAGGATACAGCGATCAACCTCATGTGATGAAATATTAATTTCATCCTTTGTCATATGAAAGGAAAATGCATAAACCACAATTATCATAGCAGGAAACTATAGTTTGGACGGTGGGACTTTGGAGTTCTGGCTTTATTATTATGTGTTAAACAGTCTTCCTAGGGAGAGTTAATAACTTTTGTCGTTGCAATAATTTACCATTCATTAAGGGTTTTTGTACGCAGTCCAGTGCGGTTTAACCTCTTGGTGCACAGATCGATCATGTGGACATGTTTTAATCGTGCTGGTATAAATCTTCATATTCCTCAGTTACATGTGATGAAGTGTCGTAGAAATGTACTTCGTGATTCATTAATACATTCTAAATTGCTTAGATGTAGAAATATTTGAGTATTACGGTGAAATCCCATTTATTTAACATGAATCTTCCTCATGGAATATGCCAGATGAATTTAATTAAACTTATTTATGGAAATTAATACATTATCATCAACATTTGAGAAAAAGCTAGGTTTTCATCCATTATTCATCTATTCCTATATAAGTTTTATGAAAAATAATATATCAAAACTATTATTTCACATAAAAGAAAGGCATATTTTTTAAGTACAAATACCAGATATATGTTAAGGTGGGACCATAGAAGATTTAGACTCTCTCAAACTTCGATGGTCCCACTATAAACTTTTCTCTGGGTATCACTTTGATTCTTCAAAAATAATTTTAAGCTATATCATAAAATCACAACCGGCATGTTATAAAAACATAATCTTTTTTTTTAATTTTCTTACATTATACAATTAATTTTACAGACATTATTCTGTACAGTGCAGCATATTACATGACAAGAATTAAGTACTAGAACTCTAAGTGGAGGATAGTGAGTGTATAGTATGTATGTTTGAGGTTGATTTTAATTAAGTTAATACAGTAACCACATCCGATCTCAATAGGGGGTCTTTGTGTAATTCTTATGTTGTACATAACATAGAATCTGCAAGGAAGACCGGTTTGAAGTACTATGTGTACCTGTAGAAGAAACTCAAAACTGATGATGATTCTTTTGACAAAAAAACATTAAACTAACCTATAATTATTTATATTATATTTTTAACTCAATTGAAAAATCGATTTTAAATTGAATATTTAGGTATTCAGTTTGTTATATAACAGCTATTCATGTTATCAATATAATTGTTTTATATAACTAACCAATATATCGTTTATACGCTTGCAAATGCATATCAGAATTAGCTGGCCAGGGCCGGTATTATAATTATTAGCATCAACTCACTCTGAGAGTGGATCTAACATGATAAATGATGCCAAACTATACGATGTTGTAGCTAAGAAAATGCATATAATGGAGCTCTTATTCGCTAAACATTTAAGTATAAGACTCTGTGTATACTTTGATTTATTATAAGATACATCATTAGACTCGTGAAAGTGGGCTGGGTCAGCTAACATGTATTATAACATGTTAAATGTATATTATATACGGTGTAAAATATACATTATATACCGTGTAAAATGTGTACACGGTACATATAAAAACAAAACAGAGACTGTAATTATAGTAGGAAATATATAATATTTATTTAAGCAGTGTAGGTAGGGGTACTTAATTGAATGGGGCAAATATTATTTATATACACACAATCTTAAATTATATAAACCATATATTTAGATATTTTTCTTAAAACATCGTCTTGTTTTCAAAATAATTATATCTATGACAAAATTTAGTCTATAATAAATTTAAGTATGCTATAATTCAAACTATGTTTTATAATAAGTTATTGGAATTAATAAAATAAATATTAATGATTTTCGGAATAATTAATTTTTATTGCCTAATTCTCCTTTATTGGGTAATCCCAGCGTAACTGAAAACTAATAATTATAATCATATTTAAAATGAAGAAGAAGGCTAAAAGGAAAGTATAATTTTCGTTTCGATTCCAATAGAATCATTTTCAAAGTATTTCTGTAATACGATTATATGAGTTAAAAATGTATAAAATTTATTAGGGATAAAATAGAAAATTAAAAAAGTGACAGAGAAAAGATAAAATGAAGCTTAAAAAAAAACAATATAAAAGATCATAATATAGTGAGCAGAAATTTAAGTTGCGGTTTGCGCGCTCTATCACTGTTATCATATTTTTAAGCTACCTACAAGTCTTTATAAACATACAATAATGCACTAAGGTTCACGTAGAGCAGTTAGTAGATGTTCATGTACACCAGACATACTGGTTATCTCTTCTCGTCTAGTAACCAGTATCGATAAGACGCTACTTACTGAGTCTGGTAGCTGGTACTTTTTGCTGATAATTTTGGTGAGTGGACAGTGGTTTGGACAGCTGAAAAAATTATTCCTGTGGTTGCATGGGTTAACTTTTTTGTGAATCGTTCTCTTTTCGAAAATTATGAATTAGTAATACTGAAATTTTCAATATATTTCAAAAAATGATATTGTAAAATGTAAGCCCTTCATTGTATTTTTTAAGATTTAGGATTATTATATGAAAGAAATATGGTATGATACATATATATGGTATATATTTCTTGTTTAAGTTTTCACAAACATACTTTAATAGCAGTGAAATTTTATATTTTTGAGCATACATAAATAGTAATATTCATATGATATTATTATATGAATAATATTATATGATTTTGAAATATTGTTAAAATAATGATAATGCCTTTTCGTTGAATTTATATTAAATACAATATAATATTTATCATCTAATTTTCCTATTACTTGATTCAATCTACATAATGAGATAAGCTCAATACTCAATATATTGATTTAAGTTACAATTTATATTTTCTGGTTCTTATAGATCGAATAGAAGTGGACCAAATTACCAGTACATTTATGGCGAAGTAAAAGGCTAACTAGATTAAGGTACAGATAAATCAAAACTAGTTTGCGACTAGAAGTAGGGAAGTTTCAATTAACCGGAAGACAAATTAACTTTCCATACGCTTAGCAGGTTTGATCGCCATTTTAGTAATGTGCGGTAATTGGGCTCTTCCCCTGATCTACATCATGCAAATTCACTAATAGTTCCATCCGATGTAATAATATAGTCTTCACCGACGCGGCAAAGTTAGCAATAGTATATTGACTATTGCGCTATAGTTAACTACTTATAGTTTATTCATTTTCTTCTTAGATTTTTGTGTTATATAAACTTGTAGGCTTTTTTTACTATCACATTTTCATTTTCCTCTTAGATTTTGTATAAGGTAGACTTGTAGGCTTCATTTACTATCACATCTTCATTTTCCTCTAAGATTTTGTATAAGGTAGACTTGAAGGCTTCATTTACTATCACATCTTCATTTTCCTCTTAGATTTTGTATAAGGTAGACTTGAAGGCTTCATTTACTATCACATCTTCATTTTCCTCTTAGATTTTGTATAAGGTAGACTTGAAGGCTTCATTTACTATCACATCTTCATTTTCCTCTTAGATTTTGTATAAGGTAGACTTGTAGGCTTCATTTACTATCACATCTTCATTTTCCTCTAAGATTTTGTATAAGGTAGACTTGAAGGCTTCATTTACTATCACATCTTCATTTTCCTCTAAGATTTTGTATAAGGTAGACTTGAAGGCTTCATTTACTATCACATCTTCATTTTCCTCTTAGATTTTGTATAAGGTAGATTTGAATTAAGGCTTCATTTACTATCACATCTTCATTTTCCTCTTAGATTTTGTATAAGGTAGACTTGTAGGCTTCATTTACTATCACATCTTCATTTTCCTCTTAGATTTTGTATAAGGTAGATTTGAATTAAGGCTTCATTTACTATCACATCTTCATTTTCCTCTTAGATTTTGTATAAGGTAGACTTGTAGGCTTCATTTACTATCACATCTTCATTTTCCTCTTAGATTTTGTATAAGGTAGACTTGTAGGCTTCATTTACTATCACATCTTCATTTTCCTCTTAGATTTTGTATAAGGTAGACTTGAAGGCTTCATTTACTATCACATCTTCATTTTCCTCTTAGATTTTGTATAAGGTAGATTTGAATTAAGGCTTCATTTACTATCACATCTTCATTTTCCTCTTAGATTTTGTATAAGGTAGACTTGTAGGCTTCATTTACTATCATCTCTTCATTTTCCTCTTAAATTTTTGTGTTAGGTAGACTTGTAGGCTTCATTTACTATCATCTATTCATTTTCCTCTTAGATTTTTTTATTATAGGTAGACCATAAGGCTTCGTTTACTGTTACCCCTTATTTTCTTCTCAGATTTTTGTATTATAGGTAGACTAGAAGGCTTCATTTACTATCACATCTTCATTTTCCTCTTAGATTTTTGTATTATAGGTAGACCATAAGGCTTCGTTTACCATCACCTCTTCACAGTTACCTGTAAGATGTAAATAGAAAATATTTTAACACGTGTTTTTCTTTCCTTGACTCCAGTTGACTCATTAGCTTATGATTGACTCAGTGAAGAAAGATAATTTGAAGATGCCAATCATCTCGGCATACTCTGGATATAATTCGTATGAACTTACAGTACGAGGAAATTTAGCTGCTAAATATGGACCCACCAACTGCTTCAAATAAACCTGTTCTTCATAATAAGTATGCAAAGATATACTGTATAATGTATAGCAAGTATCTATGATGAAAGGAAGCACAACTCACAACACGGCTACTTATAACTCTTCTCCAAATGAAATAATAATAGGCTATGTGAAGCCCTGAAAATATTCATGCTGATGAAATGGCTTGCTGTAACAGCTTCAGGAGCGTCATAAATTATTGCGCTGAACATTGCTGGGTGACACACGGCTAATTAGATGATAGAGAACTAGCACAGAAAATAGCACTGTAACTAGCACAGCAACTAGCACTGAGACTCCCTCTGGTGGCGACACTTTGTACCAACATCATCGGGTTTGCATCCAGTAAAAACTGAGTGTGGGGTCACAGAAGATTATGAGGGGTTCTCAGATAAATTGTTTTGGGATAAATTCGATCTCGAAAATTTTGGTCTCTCAGCATAAATGGATATTATATAGTTTGTTGTTTCCACTAGTTTGTTGTACTGCACACTTCATGATTTTTAAATGGTCTGGCAGGCGGTTTCGGGGAGCTGCACGCCCCAAGATACAGCTAATTGATCGATGAGTTTTATTTATACCTGAGACCGAAAATTTCGAGACCGGATTTTCCGCTCAAATCGCATGTTAAATAAATGTCAAAACAAGTCAAAATTACTAATGTTACGTACCATTTTACAACGGTTAAATGATGTAATCGACTTTTAATAAATACACTACACATTTTAGTACTCATAATATCAAATTTTTATATTATTGTTCCTCAATTGAATCATAACAAGGCGAGACAAAATTTTCCAAAGTGAAATTTCCGGGACCGAAATTTCCGGCCACCGAAATTAATATAAAAATGCGTACGAATAATAAAATTAGTAATCATGTAAATTGTAAGGAACACACTTTCTAGATCACATTTTTGCGACAATTTATTTTCTAAGATACTAGTAAATAAATAAATCATGGAGTAAGTTTCGATGCAATTTTCAGAAACATAATTTAGAATGTATATAAGCAGGGCAAAGAAAGTCCACCTTAATTTCTTTTCATGCCTTTATTAATTGGCATAACAGTTAGAGGGAGGTATACAATGTACAGATGTGGTTACTGGAGCATATCTTTTTAACTGTATATAAGGTTTTAGATTTCCATGCATGAATGAATAGTTATTTAGTGTTACAAAATATCTACCATATACTAGGGAATGTAAGGAACTAATTATCGGTCGGTTTCACATCTTTGGTCATATAAGAAAAAACTATATAATTGTAATTTTTACATTATCGTTTTTCTTATAATAATATGACGCACGTATCATGGATACCAAGAAAAATAAAAATTAACTGACCATTTTCTCATATTATGACCGAAAATGTGAAACCGACCGATAATTAATAACTTACACGATTATTTTTACATTATTCTTTCACGGTGAATTCCTTAATGATTTTAATAGGTTAGCAACAAGAAATGTAATTTTAATTTGAAGATGTAGTGATTCACACGAAAAGTTTTATATTTAGTATGCATATCACGACCACATAGAAATATAGATAGCATCTTCTATGAATTGTCTACCATCTTAAATCAATTCAGCTAGGCATTATACAGCACCTAGTCGACTGAGATTGTTACCTATGTAGATCATTAGCAATGATAAACTATTTTATGCATACTTTTATCTACTCCAACATCAGTGTAGATTTCCATGCAAGTTATTATCATGAACGATTTGTGGTTTCCTTTTGTAGTCGTCCTTTTTTTTGGCTTCTAAGAAATGATGTGAAATATTAATGTTCTATTAAAAGACGTAAATGAATTAACAGTGAAATATAATTAATATAATATTACCTTTATTACATGTGTATTACCTATGCTCTTATTTTTAATGAAAAAATATCGTATTATGGTAGAACCTTCAAAAATTTGTTCATCATTGTTTTAGATCATCTAGGAAGATAAAGAATTCATTTGCTTCTTTTGAATTCAATTAAGAACACTGGTAATATTATGTATCAAGTTCCATTCATGTTGCACAATTTTCATAAAAATTTTCATATTAATTTGTATGGAAATTAATAACATTTTATTCGAGAGAAGCTATTGAATGCATACTGCGTCATAATAGAAAATATTGTAACCAGAAACAAACTCTTGCAGTCGAAACTGCTTAGTGTGACCAATAGCCACTTATTGTGACCAATAGCCACTTATTGTGACCAATAGCAACTTATTGTGACCAATAGCCACTTATTACAACCAAGTTTAACCTAGTTTCGAGCAATTTAAAAATCAATTGACTTTGAATCATAGAAACAACGCCATGTGTGACTTCAGAAATCATTATCTACCAAAAACAAATCATATAATATTTTAAACCAAAATGCTTATGAAACTAATCGCTCAATTTCATTTCAATGCAAGGGCTATAATAGTCATGAAAATGCAAGCATCTTAACTATATTAGAGTGGAAAGTATTATTATATCCTTCAGAGGAATATATATATTATAGGAATATATAAATCCTTTCACAGTAAAAACCAATTCAATATATTTCATAATAGCATATATTCCACTCGAAATGAATGAAATCATTTCCATGGGAATCATCTTCGCATTATCGTTTGAAAAGAGAAGTTGCGGTTGACTCGTGACGTGAAATGGTTCTTGGCTTCCATTGCTACAAATACAAGCGAGTATAGCTACAACTATGAAGGTGACTCGAAAGAAGAGTGACGAGTACTATGAGCCATTATCTAGGAAATTGCTTATTATATATGTAAGACTGTAAGTCATTACGGAGATTGAATAGTTCTAAAATACGAAGTACTAGGAAGCAATTGTCACAATTGAATGATACTTCTAGTGATCAAAGCATGCTTTTCGCTTGTTAGTGCCATTTGGAAATGCTATGCACGTAAAAATGCTATCAAAGGAAGCTCGAAAGCTATCATCAAAGTGAAATGAAATATTCAAACTATACCAATCAACTCTACTCAGTATGCACCCCCCACAATGATAATGATAGTTCTGCTCTATCCGATTCGGTATAACTTCCTCAACTGGTGATACATATAAAAATTATGCAGTCATATTCTCTTTTGGATACGAAGGCTTTGAGTGATTAGCTCATACGTTGCTGGTGGTAAGTAGTTAGGTTTTTTAAGCACTGTGAAAAGTGCTTCAACCAATCTTGTTGCCGTGGTGAGACGTCTAGCTTGAAGTACAGTTTATATGAAAACAATTGAAGATAGATATTCGGGATGTTATTTCTCAGATTTCGATAATATAATAATTTTCATAGTCGAGAAATAATGATTGTGAAGATCATCTTCTTATAATGTTCAGTTCATATTCTCCAACAACGTTATCTTAATTAAGTATCAGTCTTAAGATAGTGTTCCAATTATTGTCTATATATAAACTCATCTAAATCAGCTGTGTATTTATGATGCTGCTTTTAGATTTGTTGTAGTTTGCAACTGCTAATTGGCTAATCTGTTTACCTTTATATAATCAGCGTCATGCAAGACCTGATGACTGCCCAGTGACTTTTAAATGAGGTTGCCAGACATTTCGTCGATAGGACATTTTTGACGATAGGATCGACGTATTCTCGTATATGGGGTATTAACAAACTCTTATATATATATGTATCGGGGTCGTGTCACCTTCCAAACCCACCTGCCAGGTCATTGAGCAATCATGAAGTGTGTAGTACAACAAACTTGCAGATACAACAAACTTTATAACGGCCATTTATGATGAGTTTTTTAATATTCTTGTATGAAAGTTCGTCTTCAAATGTCTTGTCGACGCAACGTCCTGTCGAAAATATGTTTTGTCAACAAAATTACTGTCAACAAAAGGTCTAAACACCTTAGATGACTGTGTTTCATAGACACACTGATGTTCGTGCATTGAAATTTGTACACAAGATGTGATCTTTTGGAACTATGTTATCGAGGTTGTGGAAGGACCGGATAGAGGAACCTTATGTCATTTAAATAATTTATTAGTGTAATTTAAGCATCGGTTATTAGAGGCGACTTCGTGTGCAATTACCTGTAGTCTGCAGCGTATAATGAGTTAATTAGGAGAGATACACCTGTGATTGAGAGGCGGGGAAAGAAAAGCCACTGCGGATATTTGTCATTTATATGAAGCGTTAATTTATCACCGTAATAACTTATCATTATTATAAGTGAAGTATTATTTCTGAGTGAATATATAACTTCA
Organism: Caprella mutica; assembly: GCA_947561585.1. Classification (NCBI taxonomy): domain Eukaryota; kingdom Metazoa; phylum Arthropoda; class Malacostraca; order Amphipoda; family Caprellidae; genus Caprella; species Caprella mutica. The sequence goes on from CANNZV010001916.1 coordinate 63,291, forward strand.
ATGAAAATTGTCATTGTCGAACCGTTTGATAGATTTATTTACCAATCTTTCTTGATTTAGGTACTGTATTTAAAGATTTCAGTACCTGTATGTAAAATATGTATTTATATATAGTCAAACTTTTCATATTTTTATTTCAGAAAAATGCATATATTTGTATTTCAAAGATTATGGTAGTGCGCATATTAATTTAATATTTTAATTGTCTCTATTCAACTTAAGAACAATTAATTAGTAATATAGTATCACTGATAAAGTTATCGTGAGATAATATTGTCAGTATTAATTTGCAGTTCTAATGTCCATGTAGTTAGTATTTATTTTTAACACAGCATAATTCTATTTATGTGGTATATATTTATTTTGATTATAGTTGAACCCACATAAAAATAGTTGTAAAGAGCAAACTTTCTTGATTATACTTTTTCACAATGTTTTCGGTTATAATTTGAACAGTTTCATCATTTCTAAATTTCTCTATTTTCATGTGCACGCTAACTCCCTAACCAAAAAATTAACGACTCTGAAATTTTCATTAATATTTTGTTTTGATTTTGAAACTAAATGATGAATAAATTATCTATCTCATGAAAATTATTCACTTGGAATCATTTTTTATGGAATCACCACCAAATTATATCGACACATGGAATCATGAATTCAATGAATATTTTCGTTTCAAAGTATAGAATTATTGTTATACGAATATTAAAGAAAGGTAAAAACAAAGAATCAAGATAAAACATATTGCTAAAATAAGAATGCTATATAGACTACATCTAAAAACATTTTCTACTTAGATAACAAACTTTAACCTTTTGCGATTTTATACCCCAGCCAGGAACATACCGCACACAAACCTACCATCGAAAAGAAAGTCCTCACTTCATAGCCAAATAAATTGGAGATTCTCCACACGATTATCTCATTGGAGTGTCCATAAAGCATAATGCACCACATGAGACCCTATTTTGATATCGATAGCTCCTTCTGACCTTTCGCCCATCCTTACCATCAACAATTTCAGCTAAAATATTGCACGAAGTAACATGACCAACACTCTGGGAAATTTAAAAGTACTGCACTGCTTTTTGAATGTCTTATCAAATTAATTTAGTGTATAATCCATTCTTTTTCGATCCTCCATACTATTTTAGTTTAGCATTTAAAGTTGTTATGGAATTATCAGAACCTCTCTCTGCGATATTACAGACAATTACTTTTTTGTGGTCGGTTGGATGGCAAAATCTTCAATTGGACTGCTTAGATATCTCAAGATTAGATAGGGAGACAGGTAGGAGTTGAGAATGATGAATTGCTTCTATGGGGACTCCAGTTCGCTAAATAGTGATACTGGCAGAGAGCAGGAAAATCGGATGCAAATAATAGTACACGAGTGTTGTAAGTATAACGAATGCGTCTACAAATTATGGGAATATCGGCTTGCAAATGATTCCAATCTTCCGGTCAGCATATTTTGTTTGTCGGTAAATTATGCGAATGAGTTTTCTCTTTAACGGAATTCTTGAGCGATTTATATTATATAGTATATGTGCATATGTGTACAAAATTAGAAGTGAGTAAAAAGCATATAAAGTCTGTAGGCTAGTATATTTATATCATCATAAAATTAAATTAAAATCAGATAGAGCTGTTTAGCTCAGTTTTCGAAAATCAATCAAATAACTAATTTTGACATTCAGATTAAGTTTGAGTTAACTTTTAAAAGGAGTAAATAAAGAAGCTATTTTGGAATTATTGAATTAGTTCTATATCGTTGATATTGAGTCGTCCAATTGCTGATTTCAATTGGCAAGATATAATGCAAAGATTTCTGTTCTGTAAAAAAAGAATTTATTCCTTTTGTTTTGAATGGAAGTTTCTTTTTTTAATAAAAAGGTATTGTAATATAATAATAATAATATGAAAATAATAATCTTACTTTACTAATAACTTCGGATAGAAAGAGCATTAATAAAAATAATGTATTTGCACTTCAGAAATAAATTAAAAATTTCCTTGGAAAAAAAAATTTAAAAGAAAAAATAGAAGGATGGACACGATATGACCACAATATATGATTTTTTGTTGTTTGAATTTTTTTATATTATTAAACTACCAAAGTATACCACACGTATTCTTAGTGCATACTGATACGTAATTATAGAGAAATCTATATAGTGAATAATTTTTTCACTTGTAGTGATCCACCAGAATGTATCATTCGATATCAATTTTCTATTACCTTTATATTTATCTATAACCAGATAAATTACCTGATGATAAACAAACTTGAAGTTTTAATAACTAATTTGTAATTCAGTAGCTATATCAACAAACTTCATTATATTTTTTAAGCCACGAACATGCTCATTTTACATTGGGCGAATCGTTTTAAAAATTCATTTATAATTATTTCCAAGTAAGATATTCGAGCAAAAATTAACATATTTTAATACAATAACAAACATATATTATATCATTTAAAAATAGAGCCACACAATATCACAAATTTGAATCCTTCTCTTCAAAATTATAAAAACTCTTGAACTTTCATCAAATAATTCGATTTTTCTCTCAAGTCAAAAATAATCAAAACCGAATGGCAGAAGAGAGAGAGAGAGAGAGAGAGAGAGACAAGAAGAAGAATTTTATTTTCCGTTGATTTTATCGATTTATTGCATGAAGATTAAAATAAAATTTGACTTTCTGTACATAAATAAAAAAGGCGAGAGAATCAATTAAATAAAACTTGTTTGGATTGCTTAAGTACCTTTTAGGATTAAATAATAATTCTTTTTAGCTAATTCACATATGAGGAAAATAATTCCCGTCTGTGTGTTGTTTATGTCGTCTTGCAGACTCTGAAATTATAGTGATTTTCCTAGTGCAATTTGACGATTTTGCTACTCTTTTATTCAATTATCAACAGAGAGAAACATGGCTTCAAATTATATATTTGACAACTAAATTCATTCTGTACCTGCAAATTATTATTACAGAGTTCTTTACGCTCAGTTAAAAATGAAGAGCACTTTTTAAAAGTCAAGAGAATAGCCTTTTTAGGAGCTCCATTAGAACTTTGGCCAGAACCTGTTTGCTAAATATACCTTTTGTTTTATTCTATTTTTATTCACCTGCATCCAAATCATTAAAAGATGGTTTAGAAAATAATCAAATATCCAAATCAATGATACGTTTTGTTTTATCATATGCGACATAAAATGGAATCTGTTTAAAAAAAATACGCATTTTATATTCATCTTGATGCTGGATTTAATTTATAATATAAAAGCTTGAGTAAATAATATTAATCATTCTAACGCAGAATAATCATAATCTCTACTATAATACATAATCTTTGCTATAATTTCATCTATTCATTTAGTCGATACCGGAGAACTTTAAGGATGCAATTGGGATATGGAACCGAGGATTACAGGGTTTGGTCTCCCGGGATAACTTCATGAGTTCAGTTAGAAAGAATTGGATACACTTTGGACACGTTCATTAATGGAGAGTCTGTTGGCTAGAGCTGACCAGGTAGCAAGTTCATGACTGTTATCTGCATCTCTTAAGGAAACTGGAGTGTGGTTGAATGTGGTTTCCATACCGTCATTAGATTACATAGCTTGATCTAAAGGTCCTGAGGGTAGCCATTGCTCTCAGAGTGGGTGCCAGAGTTTGTGAACCTCATTCTTGCTTTTTGGTACAGGGATGGATGTCAGAGGACTGCATGGCATGTCTTGTAGATACAGCTATGAGTGTCCCAAAAACCAGGCTGTAATGAATGAGTGGTAAAATGGGCTTAGCAGAAAGCTGGATTACCTTCAGTGCTTGGGCCTCCTGGACTAAAGACAGAGATGATGGTAGGCACCCAGATGGTATTACTGTGTTTCCTTACATGAATCGGAAGAGTTTCTTTCGGGACTACACCTGTGTCGACACATTTGCTGAGACGTACCTCAATAATGATTCTGGGGTTGAGGACGGTACAGCTGCCGGAGCTACGAAGAAATCTAAACGTCTATAATACTCCTCCCTTGGTTATGCTTTCATTTTTGAGCCAATTAGCGTATTCAAGTCCATATGGTAGACGATTTGTTGAGACAACGAGCGATCCAACTGAGTCTCCTTGGTTGCAAAGTGATCCAGAGAGGGAATGCCTTCAGCATCCTCTCAGCCGCGAAGAAGAGTTTTTAGAGGGTCGGTTCAACCTCTTCAGGAAACTCAACCCCTCACTCGTAGTTCCTGAAGGAATTTTAATCTTCTTGAATGTTTTCATTGGAAAATATAGTGTTTTTAAAAAATATATCTACTAGGCACTTTATGTGTAAAGTGACTTAAAGCTCCTTCCAAGCAACTTTTATTGTTTACATCTTTGCGGCTAATGTTTCTCATCATTTTACGAAACCACATGAAATTTAAAACCCTATATTTGCTTATCTATACTTTTCTTAATCAATACACTATAAACCCGTTTTACTTCCGAGATACTGATTTTTAGTCCATAGGAAAATAATGTATAGCAGTTTGTTTGAATGTCAGTTAGATAAGTAAACTCAATTAAAAATAAAAAATTCGGCTAAAGAATAAAATAGGAAAAACTTAATATAGAGACCTAGATTTACTTCAGATATTCATTTATAGCTTAAAAAAGGCCGACCTTGCAATATTTATTCATAAAATTTTAACCAAAAATCAAAACGAAGAGCGTATGAATCTGTTTCCTCTACGTCATATTAGTGTTTCTTACTTTTAGAGCACATTTACTATTAATATCATTAATAACTATAAAACATGCAGTATATTCCTAACTAAACTTTTTTTCGATTTTCAGAATGTTGATACCTACTAGACCTCAGTTTTATAATATTATGTAATAAAACACGACGAGGAACTATGAATTCAATTACTATTAAATTACAATATAAAAATGTACTGTCCATGGTTTCTATTATAAATGTAATATTTATTAACTTCTTCATTTGCGTCAAAAATTTCTTCAATTGGCACGAATAAATTTAGCGATTATGATGTAATTAATACAGTTAGATAAACCGCTCAGTGCATTATAGATAAAGCATCTTAAGGTGTTAAATTGCCTAGCTATTCAGTATCAAATGATTTCTAATCGAATAAGATTACACAGAAATATACTTAACCAGCTTCTAGGAGTAGGTTAGGCAGGGACTAGAATTTCAGTTCACAGATTTACCATCACTGGCATCAATTGAAAGAGAAAGTAATCAACCCTTTACTGCTTCTAGGTACGTTTTAAATAGAACCTAGATTGCTATTAAATATAATAGCATAGCTCTATTTAAATGATTAGAAAAAAATAATTGAAGGCAACTTCAAGCGTATAAATATGATGCAAATTATAACGAGAATAGATATGTTATGCTATACAGTGAACGTTTAATACGTGTTTGGATTAAAAAAAATCTTTTTAAATTTCTATATAATACAAGTTTTAGTGTTGTATCTAACCAAAGCTTCCAAGTAACACAATTCAAATCCCAATGAATAACTATTGAACGATCTTGTTCTTCAAAGGACCATTCATGTCATTATACCGGACAATTGTCAGGAGACAATATAGAAAAATTTACCTGAAACCACTCCAAGCCTGGTGGAATTGTTCAGGATTTTAAAGCAAATGACTCCTTTGTTTCTTCTTTAATTTAATTAAAAGTTTACGATATGGTAATTCTAATTACTACAGTCAAAGGACCCGTTCAAATCGTATGATTTCTGGATTTCGATATGTCCACTGTTGAATCAACTAACTTAAACTTAGGTTTTACTTTCTTTCCTTCGTTAATCTAAACTTGATTTTGCTTCGTTCAATATTTTTCCGCATACTTTTTCTCACTATCTTTGTAATAATTCTTCTTACAATTCAATTGATAAACAAAACATGAGATTTGAAATGAATTCCAGAATATGTATTTGAATAACTCAAAACTGCACCTACATCTTAGAGAACAATGCACATATTGTTTTCCTCGTTCAGGACATCTCCAACAAAAGAGCATTTAGGACGAGTTTCTATATCACGGCCCCTGAATAGGATCACTAGGGTCATTCTAGGAACTATTCAGGAAATCGGAAAAATGCACACATGAAGTACAATGGGACTGCACGCGAACACTTTGCCAAGGGGGAAGATAGGTGGGAGATGGAAATGCAGGTGCAATGATTAAAAACAACCTGCAGGTTGTTGCTCAGAAACCAAGATGCAGGTTGAATGTTAATTATTAACTAACATGCAGGTTGAATAACTATTGATTAACATGCAGGTTGAATGCTTAAAAACTAACATGCTTAAAAACTAGCATACGAGTAGAATGCTTAAAAACCAACATGCAGGTTGAATACTTAAAAACTAGCATACGAATAGAATGTTTAAAAACCAGTATGCAGGTTGAATACTTAAAAACTAGCATAGGGGTAGAATGTCTGAAAGCTTTCTGGTAGTTTGAATGCTTATATAAGATAGTCTTCAGGGTGATCAAATTTTTAGCAACTAGCATGTAGACGTTGAATGATTAAAAACTTACATGTAGGTCGAATGTTTAAAACCAGCAGGCTGTTTTAATGCTTAAAAGCATGCTTGCTGTTTGAATGCTTAAAGGCATACTTGCTGCTTGAATGCTAAGCATGCTTGCATGTAGAAAGATTAAAAACCAGCATATAGATGTTGAATTATTCAAAACTAGCAGGTTGATTGCTCAGAAACCAGTAGGTTTTTAGAAATTCAAACCAACAGTTTCGAAAAAGATATATATACATCGCGTTCTACCTTTGACATTTTCTGTGTAAATATGGCATTGCTGATGATGAAATTTTCAAGCCCAAGATTTTATGCTCATCGTGATTAATTGTCTAAAAAAGGATGTCCATTGGACATAAAAGTCAGTTTTATTGGTTCTAATATCAGGTGGAGTTTAATGGCAAACATTAAAGACGAAATAGTTTTTGTTGTAATTGATTACGTCCATAAACTTAACACCGGGTGACAATAAAATCACTGTGAGGTTAATTGATCTATAAATCTAGAGTTTACTTATTTGTGGAAGAAAATTCTCACAGAGTTGTCTGTTATGAACTTTCCTATTCCGGCAATTTAGTTAGGAAAATTCCTCCAGGAAAAATAACGCTACTCTCATAGATAATGTGTTTGTTACATTCATGAATTAATGCTGTGAAATTTCTTATAAATTCTACATTTACTGTAATTCTGATTTGTTGAATCAGAATATCCGTATATATGGATTATTGCTACCTATTTTCTTGATGAAATTCGGTTCAGATAGTTAGTGTCAAGCAACCTCGAGCAAAAAGTGCCAGTAACTTTTCTTTTAATGGGTGACATAAACATTAGGGATATCTATAATTTCAGAGACATATACATTTTTGAGAAGAGTTAATAGTCTATTAACTCATCAAAGTTGATCTAATCTAGACAACAAAAGTGATCCATAGAGGATAGAATCCTGCAAATTAGGTTACATCTCACCGTGGAACCTCCTGCGCAATCGTGCTAAATTTTATCAGTCCTCTGTAGGGGGCACATCAAGAATATTCTAATCTAAAATTAAATAATCAAACTATAATTAATAATGCATGACTTCTCACTTGGATTTAACACATCAGACGGGCTTATCTTGCCCGTAATATTAAACTGTATGTATAGTAACCGTAACCCACTTCTACCTGGGGTTAATAATGGCACTTTATTACCTTCGCTTGAATATAATTCAGGTGGAGAAAATGTTAGCAACTTTATTCTTGGGTGGTCTTATGGATCAGTTGAATTTATCGTTAGAAACTTATAATGAACAATATAATGAACTTTATTTATGTGATTATTGCAAACTCAAATTAGACCATTGACAAAACTGTGAATTATGTACAGTTCTTTGAACAGATTTCTAGTCTAACTTAGATTTATCATACATCAACTTAATATATTTATTGTTTTATTTATATAGATTTTGTACGGTTTTCTATTAATATATGCGGGTTAATAGAAATTCATTTTATATGGCTGGTTACCTATAAATGCATCTTATATAATTGACAGTTTCTCTTGAAAGTTGAGTGGTTAAAATGAATTGGTTTGAGAAATTAAATGTTAATATAACAAAACATATTGTCTAAACTTAATGAGAAAAGAAAATAATCTTTACTGTCGAATAATATTTTGATTAGTTTTGAATTAAAACAATTTGAAGGTAAGAATACCTTTTGTGGACTTACTTATTATATTTGATGGAGAGAAAGTTATGGTGGGGCCATAGAAGATTAATAGATAAAGTTATGGTGGGGCCATAGAAGATTAATAGATAAAGTTATGGTGGAGCCATAAAAAGATTAATAGAGAAAGTTATGGTAGGGCCATAGAAGATTAATGGAGAAAGTTTTGGTGGGGCCATGGAAGATTAAAAGAGAAAGTTATAATGGGGCCATAGAAGATTAATGGAGAAAATTATGTTGGGGCCATAGAAGATTAATAGAGAAAGTTATGGTGGGGCCATAGAAGATTAATTGATAAATTTATTGTGGGGCCATAGAAGAATAAAAGAGAAAGTTATGGTAGGGCCATAGAAGATTAATGGAGAAAGTTATGGTGGGGCCATAGAAGATTAATAGAGAAAGTTATGGTGGGGCCATTGAAGATTAATAGAGAACCCCTCTTACATAATCATCTATGGCCCGCCATAACAGTCTCTCTGAGATAATTGGATGAAGCATTACTATAATGTACTGCTTATGTTTTTGTTATTTAAATTGTTATCACTGTAATGAAGCTATCACGATGTCTAGATTAAATATGGGCATTAGATATCACCACTAAGTGACATTGTTATAGTCTATGTAATCATAGTACTTATAGGGCAAAGTACAGTTAAATTAACAGATGTGAAAATAATACCAGATTAATATTTAATTGATTATTCTTAAAAAATCATCAAAATATGAGCAATAAGATATATTGATAATTAATAGTAGAGAACAATTAAAATAATATAATTAAAAAATTTTCGTTGTGAGATTTAGTGAGATAATCACTGTATTTTCCTGCGATATAATTACGCTATTTTACGCTGGTTATTATCATAAACAGTTATATGTAATTACATACAAAGTGTTAATTTTACTAGAATTTTAACTAATTTCTAAATATTAACTAACTTTTACATACTTTAGATGAGATAAAAAAAAACGGATTACCTATTTACTATTTATATATAAATTTAGTCTTTATAATTTAAAATAAGATCATAATAAATGCATTAGAATTCGACTCTGTATAAAAAAATATAGAGATAATATATGCACCATAAAAGTCATTATTTTCTCTTCGATTCATCAAAGTTTAGAAATAATATTTTAAAATAAAGCCTTGTTATTATAAGATAAAAATGGAAATAAATTAAACAACCTTCAAAATATCGACAGAAATTCACTTTTAGTGCATAATTGTCAGGAAAACTGTAAATAATAGACCAACATCCCAGATAAAAATTTAGGGTGGGATGATAAATGGTGAATTTTTTTCAGTTTTCCCACTCGTCAGGCAATGTCACAGGAGCGTTTTTACACAGCGTTTTTACAGCGTTTTTGACTGATGAAATTATATTTTAGCCCATTTCATATGTATCCATGTTACGCGACGCTTTTGGAGCGTTAAAAACGGTACAAAAACACTTGTGTGACATGGTCCTTATAGGCAGGTTTCTTTTTAACACTTTTCTTGTGTACGGTTCATTATTTTTATTAATTTCATAAATTTTTTACACATTCTTGGTATCAACTGTACAATTCATTTTTTCCCAATATTTTAATACTCCATAAATTTGTATGCAAATGATTTTATTATGTATATTACAGTTCAAATGAACAATAAACAATAATATGATATTAAATTAAATACCTGAACTTTATAAATGTAGTAATTTATAAGTTGAACTTCTGGTAATTTTATAGTGACTACATAAAAAGAGATTAATGATTATAATATGTTAACTGTTATTTAGGTTAATGTCAAATCTGTAAATAATTTATACCTAGCTTATAAATTAAAAATATAATTTATAGTATATTTTTCGGATTCAACTCATTTTTTATTATTGATATATACCTACTCTATATAGCTGCTTTAAAATGAATATTTGAATCGTTATTCATATACTATATTTTTTAATCGAATTTATATTTAAATATGTGTTCATTTATAGTTTCGATATTCTTGGGATATTAACATTAAAAGTACATACCGATTTTTCTTTTTAATGAAATTCATCAATGTATTTTAAAAAAATGGTACCTATCCACTGCAATTCCTATGCAGTTGGAAAACATTTTTATCAACATCTAAAAAAAAATTTAGACCCGGATGAAATTTAAAAAAATGCAGCCCAATATATTTATTCATATAGTGTTCTTAATTAAATATTATATATGGCTATATTTAAAATATGTACTGTAAAATAAGGTACCTACATTAAATTAAATAAATCTGGTTTGATAAGAGTGGGTGGCTATATGCTCTCTAAAATAAATGTTAAAATATAACTAATAAAATATAGGGCATAGCGATAAAAAATTTGTAAAAAATATTGCATATGCAACGTCAAATTTAATGAAGTCAAATTCCTATATAATTCTTATAAATCTAGCATTAAAATCTCTATTTACATTAAATTTAATATAGTTTTAGAATATCATAAGAAAAATAGTTTAGGAACTCAATGTGTCCGGTGATTTAATCGTCTTTCGGTTTTTAAAATATTTCTTTTATTCTTAATTCATTAGTCTGTTATAACTAATGTTATAAATAGGAATTTCATCAGAAAAATATTTATTATACAATTTTCTTATTTAAATGGGTAATATTGTAAATAGATTTTGTTATCTAGGAATATTAATGACTTTGTGAGATTAATTGCATACTATGTATCACATTTTATCAAAGCTAACAACTTTAATAAAAAGAATACTTTAACTAAAACAAACAAAACAGTGTAATAATTATCCTAATTGTTCTGAACAATCTGGTAGCAATAATGTTTTTTGTAATGGTAACCATATCTTCGCTTCAAGTTATTAAAGCAGTTGCGTAATATGAACAGTCCATGGCTCTTTTAAAGGTTCATATCTTGCCTATAAAAAATACTAAGCATTTTAATTATTTTGAATGATTACTCACAAGATATTTCTGTGCTCAATTGGAAAACTGTAATCGTCACAATTTTCTTGAAAATTTTAAAATACCCAAATTAATGTCCGATTTTAAAATATATTAAATAATTTTAGACTATACTACTGCATCCTCTTTTTAATTTTTTTTTCGGTATAGTATTTCATATCATGTTTTAATTTAGGATTTTGAAAATATTTTGAATTTTCACTTGTTTGTCACAATTTTCTTTTAAATATAATAAAATATAACATCGAGAACTGTTATAATAATAAATGATCTCGTGTATATTAATTTTTCTACCTGGGGTTGATTGTTAAGTTAACTGTTTAACAGTTTTCGATTTGTTGAATTGTTCCTCATCATTTGCTCTTTTATAATTGGTTAACAATAATTTAAGAACATTCTTGCTGTGTACAAATTAGATGATCGTCAATTTGCGGGGTTGAGATTCTTGTCATAAGTGATTTTAAAATTTATTACGTTGTGTACAACGTAAAAGTTGTACATTATATTATAGACATTTCTTATGAAGATAAAACTACCAAGCAGTCAATTTGACTGTTGTTTACTTTCCAAACATTTGTACCTTATTATTGCTATAAATACTTAATTGAAAAAAAAAAAAAAAATTATCAGAAGATTTTTATTCATAGCACTGTAACAAGATGTTAAAATGAAGGCATCTGCATGCAAAGGACACAGCATTGAGATGCACTGTGACTGTAGATGTTACATTAGAGTTAATATGGAGAAAAGAAACCATGGTTAATGGTTTTGAAATGAATAATCTATGTGTGATTGTTTAACAAAAAAAGAGAAATTTCTATTCTGTGGAAAAAGATTTTGAATCAATAAAATAATATTATCATTGAAAATATGTTTTTTGTTTAATAACTAATTTTTATTTTAAATAAATTATTCAGATTATAAAAAAAATGTTTACTGTACATAATCACTACAGTATAAACTCTGTGAACATATGCCCATCTTACTACCAAGCTAATGGAGTCTATGAATATGATCTAATTATTTATTTCATTAATTTAATTTCGAGAGACTCATTCAATATTTATGCATTCATATAGAGTTAAATAACGGGAGAACTGTTGGTGAAATTTGTGATCGGGCTATAGGAGATTAACACGGGACCCCCTTTAATATTCCTCGGCCCACAATAACTTCCCCTCCAAATCTTCTATGGCCCACCATAATACTTCCTCTTAATCTTCTATGGCCCACCATAACACACCTTCTTAATCTTCTATGACCCACCATAATACTCCCTCTTAATCTTCTATGGCCCACCATAACACTCCTTCTTAATCTTCTATGGCCCACCATAACACTCCTTCTTAATCTTCTATGCACACCATAACACTCCTTCTTAATCTTCTATGGCCCACCATAATACTCCCTGTAAATCTTCTATGACCCACCATAATACTCCCTCTTAATCTTCTATGGCCCACCATAACACTCCTTCTTAATCTTCTATGCCCACCATGACACTCCTTCTTAATCTTCTATGCTCACCATAACACTCCTTCTTAATCTTCTATGGCCCACCATAACACTCCTTCTTAATCTTCTATGACCCACCATAATACTCCCTCTTAATCTTCTATGGCCCACCATAACACTCCTTCTTAATCTTCTATGGCCCACCATAACACTCCTTCTTAATCTTCTATGGCCCACCATAATACTCCCTCTTAATCTTCTATGGCCCACCATAACACTCCTTCTTAATCTTCTATGCCCACCATGACACACCTTCTTAATCTTCTATGGCCCACCATAACACTCCTTCTTAATCTTCTATGGCCCACCATAACACTCCCTCTTAATCTTCTATGGCCCACCATAACACTCCTTCTTAATCTTATATGGCCCACCATAACACTCCTTCTTAATCTTCTATGGCCCACCATAACACTCCTTCTTAATCTTCTATGCCCCACCATAACACTCCTTCTTAATCTTCTATGCCCCACCATAACACTCCCTCTTAATCTTCTATGACCCACCATAACACTCCTTCTTAATCTTCTATGGCCCACCATAACACTCCTTCTTAATCTTCTATGGCCCACCATAACACTCCTTCTTAATCTTCTATGGCCCACCATAACACTCCTCCTTAATCTTCTATGGCCCACCATAACCATTCCTCTTAATCTTCTATGGCCCACCATAACACTCCTTCTTAATCTTCTATGGCCCACCATAACACTCCCTCTTAATCTTCTATGGCCCACCATAACACTCCCTCTTAATCTTCTATGCCCACCATAACACTCCCTCTTAATCTTCTATGGCCCACCATAACACTCCCTCTTAATCTTCTATGGCCCATCCCAGGAAAGGAGGATTTGCTATCACAGGAACAAATCCTTTTTGCCTGGGATATTTAACTCTAAACCCTACTTAAAACACACTATTTTCATGCCGCAAGAGAGAGTCCTAAGAAACATCAATGATATGCACTAAATAATATTATTATATATAATACGCATGTAGTATATACAGAACAACACCATTGTATGGATAAACACTATTCTATGGTGTTTAAATATATACTTACGTACTATAATAAGAAACGCATGAGATGAGATAATTATTATCCGAGTTTTCCTCCATACATTAAAGCACAAGCATGTACATAGTATATACATTACTGTATATATAACAGACTAATGAATATGCAAGACTTGAAGTGTGTACGGTGATTAAGATACAAGAACTTCTCACTATCTTCTAACTACTTCCTTTATACGAAATGTTTTTTAGATGCTCTGACATGCAGCTTGCAAGCGATTATTATACAGCATTATAATGTACTGTCGCCTGAAATGTGGACTGTAACTTTTCTGTAGTTACAAGTTAGAAAGTTATGGTAGGGCCACAGAAGATTAAATGTGAGTAGCCTACTAAATTTTCTATGGCCCCACCATATATCTCTCTTTTAGGGAATATGGGATGACGTGACCGGAAAATTCTTCCACGGAAAAGTCGTCCGTGGAAAATTCGTCCATTTGGTTTATTTGTATCAGCTGGCAATAATCCATAAAATTAAATGAAATTTCAATATAGTCTGCACACGTTATTGTAACTGGTATAGCAAAAACAATGGAATAAATATGTGCAGCGTATACTTTACCATTTGTATATTAAATCAATGAGAAGAATTTATTATGTTGAGAAATCATATATAAATAAGTTCATTTTTATCTATTAAAACCCACGAAAAACAAAAACAATAGTTGAGTAATAATAACAATGATGATCATTTAAAAACAAAGTATACATAAATGATGCATACAATATACAAAAATTAAATTAAAAACAACTTTTAAAGTTGAAATAAAATCATTAGTCTTCAAAAATTAGTACATATATATTCGCACAATATGTCGACATTATTAGTATTAGAGCACAGAAATCAACTAGTCATCTAGTCATGTTCTACCTTTTCTAACACCTTGCACATATATAAAGCATGAAAGTGCGTAGTCGGTTAAACGAATAATATAATAATTGTATATGAACAACAGTTAAAATAATCCCTAGGGGTTGCTACAATTTCTTATAAGAATCTTAGCTACAGTCATTTGAAAGCGTTTGTACGTATACTTCATGCTGGCTATAGTAGTGCAGATGACTGTAGTCATATCCAGACCGGTTGAACAGCTCTCTATCCAGATTCACTGTTGCTGGGATACAAGAGAAAAAACACTCCACAATTTGCAGTCCATGTTGGAGCGGTAGGTACCACACGGCACTAAAAGAAGTGGCTGCGACGAATCTCTGAATTAAACTGTAATTGCAATATATACAAGAAATATATACGGTGTACTCTACAAGATTTATTTCTTCTACGACGCAAAAACATACGTTATAGGGTAAGGAATATATGTCGCCAATCCTGTTTGGTTAATAGTGGGATTGGGTGCAGGATAATATTTTATAGGTGAGAGTTGTGTTCCGTGGTTATGTTAAGCTATTTCATGAATAATAATATAGGGAGAGAATTATTGGCTATTGAAATAATAGTCCAATGAACGTACTCTAAAGCTCTCTTGTAGTGTTACGATATGAAGAAATGCGGACCTGATTAAATGTTAACATGAAATCGATATGGTATTTTCATTCTTAAAGGTTAATTTTACAATGATAGTATTCACTATTGATGATAAATGGTGATTTGGCAATAGCTAATGCTTCTTGCATGGTACCTAATTTATCAATAATAATTTATCATTATTTTGCGTTGTGTAAAGAAATAATGAATTCATGGCCATCCAGAATTTTGTGTGAGTTTTTCCTCAAGATTAATGCAGTTGAATCTGTGGTGTGCGAAATGAGACAGCATCCATCATCATTTTTGGTTGATAGCGTGCAAGCTAGGCTTATCCCAAATGGTGTACCTGTGACTCTGTCCCAGTCTGTGACAGAGCAAATGGATTTCTCGTCCGTGTGACAGCGAGAGCGAAATTGAGTGTACCGAAGAACTAGCTAGCGAGAAGGGGCGGTACAAACGAGGGAAAGAGAGCGAGAGGGCGGTACTCCAGTTGTGGCTGGTGAGGGAGGAGTGACTGAATCCAGTCAGTGACTTGGCGCTAGGTACTCCAACTGCCGTTTGCGTTTGTCAGTTGTAGAGAGAGTTTACGGTCGTTAGGTGCTGAAGAGAGGCGAATGCCGCCGTCGCCGCCTTACCATCCTCCACGTCCTCTCTAACTCGTTCATCCTGGCGTCCTGAGCGCAGGTTCTTTCAGCACAAACGTGGCGGTGCTGCCTGCAACTCCTCTGGGATAAACTTTGACGGAGCAAATAGAGAGAAACCTTAGGATTGTTGAAGAAGAGAGAAGCGAGTGACAGCAACCAAAGGATATTGTGGCACGCGTTTTTTGGTGACTCAAAAACCTCTCCTGATTATCCCAACAGTCAAACCGAACGATGGTACGCACGCGATGACTTTATTTCAAAAGAGATATTCTTTGTTCTGTTGATATGTTCATCACAGTGAGTCATCTTGTCTACATTCACGAGGTGAAACATGTGTTCCATAGTAAATGTGTGTTATTTTAAAAGTGTGCAGAGCATGACTCATGCCCCGATAAAGTGTCTGTCTGACTGACTATAAGTATTATTTTCTTCATGGTTACTAACCAACAGAGCCCACAATGACTACTAATCACACATTTTGATAATTCTTCTGACAAGGTAAGACTTAATTAATGTCAATCAAATATTATATAATATATAATTTATTGAAGATGGTGACGTGAGTACCAGAATTATTTATTTTTTAAATGTAATCTTTTGTTTATACAGAATTGTGTACAGTTTTAGATACGGTAAATGTGATCCATCTTCATCAGTTCCTGTAAAAAAAAACTTTATTTGGCTGTTTATATCATGATTAGATTTTAAAATTCTCCTAGCATTAAAATAACTTTTAAACTCATAAATATTTTGGGCAATTTATACAATAATAAAACTGTTTTTTCTTCTAAATTATAGATTCTTGAAAATATTTTTAATTTTATTATGAACATCATATGATAAATAAATAAGAAACTATATTAAAAAAATGTAATATTACATTACTGAACTGGTATTTTCCATTTGTTTTAATTAACTTTTATAACCTTCATTTATAAGTTTGTTCTATATATTCACATCGACAGACAATAATGAAAAGAAATATTCTTATATGTACATTATATCGAAGGAAAAAATATTGATAAATACACTATAAGGTAAGTTACGAATTATCGGTCAGTAATACATCTTCGGTCATATATTAATATTAAATAGCACTGTTTAAAAATAATAATTTTTATATTGTTTTTTCTTATATGACCGAAGTTGCAGTACTGACCGATAATTCGTAACTTACACTAGGTGTACCCACTGCAAAATTTCAAACATTTACTTTTATTTTTAACCTTCTCGGAATTATTATTAGTTTGATAATAAGTTTGATATCAAATCAATTGAATTTATCTTTAATGTTTTCTACACATAATTCAAACGATAAAAACTTGATTTAAACAAAATAAGCTTCTAGGTCATTTGGTTTAAGAATTCAAATAATTACCATATATAATATGTACGTTAATTATCTATTTACTCAATAGTCAAAATAGTCTATACAAAAAAATGAATTAATGTGAACTGTTGTATATTAAATTTACGAACGAATAATTAGAGAAGTATTTTTAATTTAACTGATTATCATCTAAATATTCTTTGAATTCAAGATTGAAACTATAAATTATCGGATACAATTGCAGTGATTATCGTTAAAGTTTTAGATTCCATATAGGGTAAGGTACGAATTATTGGTCAGTTCCACATCTTCGATCATATAAGGAAAAAAATGATATAATAGTAATTATTAAACTTTTATAATATTGTTTTTTCTAATATTATCGATGATGTTGAACTGACCGATAATTCGTAACTCACCCTATTGCTAATGATCAATCTTGAGCCATTGTCAAATATTTCAATTAATCATTGAGTATTCATTTAAATATGATAAAAAAAATAATGATGAATAGAGAAGTACTAGTTGGTTTATGTACATCGTGAGTGCTCCAGTTTAAACCTTGCTTAGACTGTTGTAGCTGAGATTATACGTTAGGTAGGTACCTACCTACCTACCAAGGTCACTTTTGAACCTACCTACCTACACTAGATTTATCTTTGCTAGTTACTATAGGTAACAAACACATACCTTTATTAAAAACAATCTATACTATTATGTTGATGCCCAAGTCTTCATTACATTAGTACATTCACTCATGATTAAAAGAACAATCAATCAAATTGGTTGAAATATATTTTCCATTCCTTATCTGGTGGTAATCTGCAATGCAAGACACTTGTTCTGATTAATGGCGGCCTGGCTTGCCAATGAATATTTATAATTATTTTAATGTGCAATCAGCAGAGCATTCCAATTGGGTGTCTGTAGGCTTGCAGTACAGAGTTCGGGTTACTCTGCAGTGGGTAGGAGCGGGTTCGCTAGGGGGATGGGGGAGAGATACATTTGGAAGGCTAGGAGAAGGGGGGTGGGGACACAAATGGATGGGAGCAATGGACTGGGCCGCTTAAGAAAGTAAGTGCATATTTTTTGCGGCTCTGGTGCGGATCGAGAGGCGGAGAAAACAGCGGTGAAATTTAAGGAGGAGCTTCGAGAAAAATGTTGTCGGTGTAGACCCGGAGTCGCGCCTCTCGCACACCTCATTGCCGCACTAGCAGCTCGACCGCCGACCCGAGCACACACAGCGTGCAGGTCCCAGCACTCAGTACCTAGCTCTGCTGGGGAACTTAAATCAACATTGCAAAGTGAAGAGCACTAGTAATTCTTGAAAGAAATATGGTGATTTGAATGGTGAATTAGTTTGAAAAGTTCAGTATAGCTCTTACGTGACTATTTGTTTCATATCGCTGCGGATTGTGAAGTCGCGGAGTTAACAACAACTGCAGAGGTAAGGATTGATTCAACTTTCAATGAGTTATCAATACAAAGATTATTTATTGCTACTTCTATAATATCAACAATTAATGGAGATAGTAGAACAATTTCTTCTGATTTGGATATAGGTAGAAAATGTGTCTGTGAACTTTTCACTTCGGCAAAACTCCTCAATGTGTTCATTTTAATTATTAAATGTTAACAAAAAACATAACCAAAGGCGATTAGGCATAAGTGAATATGTTTATGATTTATCACTGGTATTCATTTAATAATATGGTGGTCCATTGTTTTTTTTGCCTTTTGTATTTTGGATAAAAATATTTCCTCTTCCATAATATTTTTTTTGCTACTTTTTTCACATTTATACGGATCAGTTTTAGTGAATAAATATTAATAAAGCATTAATCTATTTTATACTTATTTTTTCTGGGTTGTAATTATAAAGCAGTATTTAATTTATTATTGATAATTGACGTATATTTTTTTTCATATAATTGTTATCAGTATTTAGGTATTGTTGTAAATTCTTTTTCTAATACCAGCTTTTCTAAACTAATTGATTTATTACAATTTTTCATAAAATGTTATGACTTAACAGTTAATAATTCCACAGATTGTGAAGTAAAGCTATTTTCTCAAATGATTGCAATTTACTAAATCGATCTCTAACAAATTTTTATTGAAATTTAGGATTAGGTACCTACCCAGGATATTTCTTCTATAAAATAAATTCTTATAATATTCCATTCACATTCACTACAATAATATATAGCATATAACTTAACCGATTCGATGATGTAATTTATTTATATTTTTTTAAATTCACTTTTACTTTTTATTTATTTATTATTTTTTTAGTAACACTGTTCCCACCACCCCTCCTTTTTGTGGGAAGGTTACCCCCTCTCTCCCCTCCTTCCACCGTACACCCCCCAATGTTTGTATAGCGCATATCCTTGTGTCAAATGTCAACATATGCCCCACTCTACCGATCCTATGGCAATAGCATATTATACTGACTATTAGTCTGTTTACCAGGCTATTGGATAGAGACTGTTAAGAACATCCTATTATTCTCAATGCTATGTAGCAAACTCCACGGAATTGAAAATGATAAAATGACGTATTTGTAATCTTCTCGAATATTTTGAGTAATCTAAATAATCTCTTTTGTATGAAATGTACAACAATAGATGAAGTTCATAAATATGATGACTAAGTTCTCATAAAGTGCTTAATCATCATCAGGTTTTCTCGTTGCCACAAATAAAGGCAATTATAACCAAATGAAATCTTCCTTTTTCCTACTTTTATGAAGTGTCATTGCTAAGGCAAATTTCTGTTATTTCGCCCCAGCCCCAAATTTGGTTGAAAATCATCACGACATTGCTGTTGCGGTTGACATTGTCGATGATTAAAGATGTGTATGAGGCAACAGAATGTGTCGTTACACTGCCTCAACCCTTTCCTGGTTAGTTTTTAAAGAACATCACAATGGAGCAAATCTTTTGGTGTAATTTCATATATTTACTTCCAGTGGATAATAATCAGAAGGTTTTTGATTTTGTAAGGCAGGAATCAGCATAATGATGATAAGCTTATTGAAGGAGGATATAATTACCTTGCCATCATTGTAAAATAACTAGTCTTATTGCTAGAGTTAGAAATATGTAATTATCATTGCATTCAAGATGATTTATGTGTTGCTATTTTTATTAATACTTTTAGTTGTCTAGCTCCTTTTCCCCTTCCTATAATCTATATTATTATGGAGGTAGTTGACTTCTACTAATTTTCTTTTCAATTGCCTGGTATTAAGTGTGGTGATTACCTGTTTTCCAACAACATTACAAATGGCTCTGTGCTACAAAAACTCATTTGTTTGTTTTGAGCTACAGAACAAGTAATAATTATTGCGCAAGACTGATATAAACCAATTACTCTTGGCCTCTCATCTAATTCAGTTCAAAACCGATAAATCTCTTGATAATTCTTAGTCATGTAGGTCCTATAGGTATATTGGTAAATGCATCATAAATCGTAGTAGTGAGTCTATATTGCACGACTTAATTGTAGGTTTTACCGTGCAGAAACCTAGAACGAGACCATTTCATCAGGGGGGTTCATTACGATCTCATTTACTTCATCACTGTGTCCGTCCGCTGTTTTCAGTTGGCTTGTTATAATCATATATCTATTGTTTAGTTAGTTAAGGTTGTTGATGTATTACTGTGATATGAAGGAAGTGCTTCGACTAGAAGGTGTGTTTACCAAGGATGACATATTGAAATGACAGTGCGTCAGTGTGGTTGTCAGCTATCATTTATATCTGGGAACAACAGAGTTCTTTATAGAGCTCTTGACAGAAGGAGTATCAACTCTAGGGGGACACATATAAGGTTGTACAAACACGTACACACGAACACTGCAGGAAGCAATGTGATTATTGTCACAGGAGTAAAATCATGACCGTGTTATAGGTTAAAATAGTGTTCGGATATATATGAACGGCATTTAAGAAGAAATCCTAATTTTGAAAATGGCGAACTCCTTTGTACCTACCTACCTACCATTGAAATATTTTCCCACTGAATAGCATTTCTAGATTTTGCATGGAGGAGGGAGGAGGTGGGAGGGGATTTGGAGAGGCACTTCAAGTGGAGGATTTTGAAGGAGGAGAGTGGAGGACCACTTCACACCGCCTTACTATTTGCGCAATACTGTCAGGCCAATACTTAATACAGATGGTCGTATTTAAAACTTAAGCCGTTTTTCAATTCTTATCTGAATTTATTAAATTGTGTTATATTTTAATACTAATTCAGTACACCACACAAACTTTACAGTACATATCAAATAGTAAAGTTATCATGCTATGTTATTCGTACCAAAGAGCTATTTTTTGGGTAATAATGAAGAGTTAGGATATCCGACTGATAAGGAGATATCCTTTATCAGTCTTTACAGGAAGTAAATGATACCCTCCACCTTATCAACCTTGTTACTGTCAACTAATTAACTAATGAAATTAACATAACTCATATACCATCTATTATGCCTATCTGTAGGAAATTAACCTTGATTATCCTCTCTCATTGCTATAACCTTAAAAAAAGTTCTATATAGGGTAAGTTCTCAATTATCGGTCAGTTCAACATTTTCGGACACGTAAGAAAAAACGATATAATAATAATTATTTAATTTTATATTTTTATTGGTAAAATAAATAAAAAATAAATAAAAAATAGTAAAAATATAAAATTAAATAATTATTATTATATCGTTTTTCTTACGTGTCCGAAATTGTTGAACTGACCGATAATTAAGAACCTACCGTATATGATGATATTATTTAATATATCTGTATATAAAATGTAAGATTTTGTTCGTTTAGCAAGAGTATGCAGACACTGTGAGAGCAGCTAATAAGTTAACAAGTGGCCAGACTGTTCAGTCAAGAGTCCACTTACAGGAACCTAATTCATTAAATTAGATAAATAAGCTCTCTAGAGTAGTAACTAGTGTTTGTTTGGGACTATTGCCTAATATTCTAAGTGATTGATTAACACTAGTACTAGTATGGTTAAATTGACTGGTTTTTACTTTTCAAACAATAGTATTTCATAAATTATCATTGGTAGATACTTTATTTTGAGTATAAGGAAACAGTGTCTCGTTATTTAACAAAATCAAGTATCTACCAATAATGATTTAAGAGGTATATTTGTTTGAAAAATATAACTAGTTAATTTGACTGTTTGGTAATTCCAGTGTTAAAGAATTGGATTACCCAGTGTGGTAATTATGGTGAAGCCTTAGAAGATTATAAGAGGGGATCTTGCTGATTTTTGTATGGCCCCATCATAAACTCAGAATCCCATTTAAATTATTTATAATAATCCTGATTAATTATATCAAATTTTTATATATGTTGAATAGATGTTATTAAAATATATGTATTATCATATTGATATTGTTTATAGATTTCAGATCAACATTCACTACAATAGACGACCTAACTATACGAGTTGTATCATCTACATCAACAAATAAGGCCAATTAAATAAATATAGAGTTATGTATCTAACCATAACAGTTTATGTATCATGATACTGACAAAGTACACATGCTATGATAACACACTGTACACACACAACACATGTTAAATCATACTTAACGTAATAAACATCTCGAATTCAAGACAAAAGAGTTTATTAAAATGTTCGTGTTAATGTTTGTGTGTGAGTTCATTCGTGCGAGTTGATTTATGAAGGGGTCTTTTCATACATTCCAATCAATACATGAACCAATCTACACAGCGACTTGCTGCTCTGTGTATTATATGTATATATGTCCTCATATGGACCCCATACATAGCTATTGTTTTAACCCATGGGGTCCGGCCGCCATTAAATGGGCCATGTGGCTGAGCCCATTCTGTTAGCGAAATTAATTAGTTCCAACTGTGATTAAAATGGCATTGAGTTTCGTTGATAAAAACTTTAGTTCGTTAACATGTTTAAAAAAATAATTGAGAGCAATTTAATAATACATTTATAACAATTTACTATATAATATATGGCAAATCACTATATACTATAGTTAACAACTTCTTATATAATTATTCTTTAGCGTACCATCCTATGAAAATGTATCACGTAGAATATTGAGTTTGCATATTTTAACCGTTCACGAAAAGCCTATTCTTTGTCACACATGTAGTATCATCATTTTTCTTATTAACTATAGCTATCCATCATACTTACTAGATGTAGTCTAACAGTCATTTAACTCACATTACGATACACAATATGTTCTAGGGTGTTATTCTCTTGTAGAAATTATACCAGTCACACTCCTGGTCAATCTATCACTTATATAACAGTTACTATAGCGAAATAATGTCACTGGGACACACCAAATTGACTGCAATCTTAATTTCAATCTATCAAACTACTTTCCGTTATTTTACTCGGTGAAAACTTAGGGGTAAGTTACGTATTATCGGTCAGTTAAGAGAAGTTAAGAGAAAAAAAATATAAGAAAAAACGATATAATAATATTCATTTATACTTTTTTTTCTAAAGATGTTGAACTGACCGATACCAATAAAAATAAAATTAAAATCATTATCATTATATAATTTTTTATTATATGAACGAAGATGTGGAACTGACCGATAATTCGTAACTTATTAGTTTTCTCTTGAAGCTTGCCGAAAATAGAGTTTGAAATGTAAAACTAGTTCTAACTGGTTTTATCTAAAGTAAAACATATTGCAGAGTGTTGGTGTGATGCACTAAATACAAGCATATATACCCCCTGTGGGTGTTCGGTTTCGATACCACATGTTACAGTGTAGAGTTAAATGTGTGGCATATGAATTCTACGCCTTTCACTTAATATGTGTGTCTCTTTTTAAGCTATTATGTGTCTCTAAAACTATTAAACTATTATGTGTCTTTTGAACTATTAAACTATTGCTAAATAGTCACTATTATACAGTTATTTGGTGTGTACTATCTTGCAATTTGAACTTTATCACAACTATAAATAGGTTTATATTATTTCTATTTGTTGATGTATCTACAGTTCAGTGCTGTGTAGTTGATATACAGTTTATTCTAGTTGCTACATAGAACTGTGTAGCAACTACACAGCACTGTAGTTGCTACACAGTGAAGTTCAGTTGCTACACAGCACTGTATAATTGCTACACAGTTCTATGTAGCAACTAGAATACACTGTGTAGCAGCTACACAGCACTGTAGTTGCTACACAGTGAAGTTCAGTTGCTACACAGCACTGTGTAGTTGCTACACAGTGAAGTTCAGTTGCTACACAGCACTGTATAATTGCTACACAGTTCTATGTAGCAACTAGAATACACTGTGTAGCAACTACACAGCACTGTAGTTGCTACACAGTGAAGTTCAGTTGCTACACAGCACTGTGTAGTTGCTACACATTGAAGTTCAGTTGCTACACAGCACTGTATAATTGCTACACAGTTCTATGTAGCAACTAGAATACACTGTGTAGCAACTACACAGCACTGTAGTTGCTACACCGTGAAGTTCAGTTGCTACACAGCACTGTTTAGTTGCTACACAGTGAAGTTCAGTTGCTACACAGCACTGTACAATTGCTACACAGTTCTATGTAGCAACTAGAATACACTGTGTAGCAACTAAACTTCACTGTGTAGTTGCTACACAGTGTTGTTTACACATTCTCTAGCTGTATCCTGTTACATTGCTGAGATTTCAAGGGATGCTCACAGCTTGAATTCTTAACGGATTCTTGAGGTTTTGATTTCATCTACACATAGCAATGGTAAAAGATTTAGCAAATTTATTATCATACAGTTGAATATAACCATATTGCATTAAAATTAACTTGTTGGTTATACTTTTCATTTTAATATACTTTAAAGTTTAAAAATATGCTTGTAACTATGAAATTCATTTATATTATACACCTCATCTAAAATAATTGCAATAGCTCATTCTCTTTTAAATATTTAATGACTATACCTTTTGCGTCCACAAAGACAGGCTTTGTAGAAACTTCCATTTTTAAATGACCTGACTTGTGTAATCAAAATAAAATGACTTTTATAAATCTAAAACACGGAATGTGAGTAGGTAAGCCCTTCTTATCACAATGACAGCCTTTCAAATGGTGACAAAGCCTAAAAGACGGAAAATAAAGAAACCCTTTCTTGTGATCACACTCAGGCACTTCTACTCTATAATAACTGCTTCTGAAGCTCTATTTCTCAGCCCTTTTGTTAAAGGAGACAGCTAGATGTTAATTGGCACTATGTTTTCAGTATCATGAGGAAAGAGTATATAGCAATTCAAATGGTGAATAGGCTTAACTATTATATTACTAGGTATGAGAGAATTAATAATAACATACAATTATTAATTTGGTAGGCCTCAATATTTCAATTGACAAGTTAGGTACAATAAACAGTGTTTAGTAACATTTTTTTTATGCTTGAGGTCCGGGAAAGTTTTTGTAATAATTGTCGTCGTTAAATTACGTTATTTATTGCCTGTTTTCTTTTTAATGTTACAAAAGGAACATTATTCTCAAGATGGCTATACGAAATCTTCTACTTTTACACTATATTATATTTTATCACTACTATTAATGGTTTACAAGATACATGACTTGTGACTTCATTATCACACTAGTTCATAATATACTGTAACACATAGTAGACTAGGTAGAGCTATAAGTCAGCCTCTCATACCTACATAGTCACCACTGTTAGAGTGTGTCCCATCTTAATTCAACCAATTTACTTCATTAAACCGCCAAGAGTTTTTTGTTTTACTCAACCGCTGCCTGGTCATTCCAAACAATGATGTGGCGTCTAGAGCTCTGCTCCATGCTGTGATAATACGCTTTCTTCCTTTGTATTTCACATCATATGTTTGTTTAGCGGGGTAGATGACTTTGTTCATGAAGCCACTTTACTTTCTGACTGCTTCTTCCAGTCCCTTGTATTAAATTTTCTTTTGACGTCAGCAATATGGCCTTTGCTTCTGAAATAGACGTTAAACCCCAACTAAATTTAAAACAATATATGTTTCTATAGGTAATTTATTTAATTAGTTATTCACTTCTCCGTGCATTGGATAAAATTATACATATTGATACTTAAGAATGTATACTATTCAATTAAAGTATTCTTTTTTAGTAAGATACACTAGACAATATCACCTTCGTGGCAATTAAGTCTTCTATCACAGGCCTTATCAATTGAATGAATAATTAACTTTTAAATGATAATATCGAATAACGACATCCGGATAATTAAAATATCTTCAAGCAATATATTATATGCATTTGTGTCGTAAATATACATACAGACTATTAATATATACTATTAGGAAATACAATATGCGAATAAATTACTAGTTTGTACTGATGGTAAATAGCTTTCAACTTTATCTCTATCGATATTTTTAAATGTGTTCTGTAAAAATGTATCAGTATATTATTATATGAAATATTATATCAATAATATAAACTGTTAGGATATAAGGTAAGTTACGAATTATCGGCTACTTCCACATCTTCGGTCATATAAGAAAAATCTATGAAATAAAAATTATTTTAATTTCGATTTAATTGGTATCGTTGTTACTTGAAGGTATCATCGATACCTATAAAAATTAAAATGAAATAATTATTATTATATCGTTTTTTCTTACATAATTGAAGATGTGGAACTGACCGATAATTTGTAACTTACCCTTTCATGATTTCAACGATATTTTAATATCGTGAAGTAACGATAATTTTTGGGCGGGTCACTCCTAAAAAATTATAAATAATCGGATACTCCGATATTTGATGTATTTTTTATTTATATTTGTTTAATGTACTTTATTTATCTTTATCTAGTATACTTTATTTATCTTTATCTAATGTACTTTATTTATCTTTATCTAGTATACTTTATTTATCTTTATCTAATGTACTGTATTTATCTTTATCTAATGTACTGTATTTATCTTTATCTAATGTACTTTATTTATCTTTAGCTAATGTACCGTATTTATCTTTATCTAATGTACTGTATTTTCTTTACAGAAGGGCGCGTACAACAAAGTGTTACAAACAGCAACTATCTTGAAGACGAGTTAAAAATTTGAGCATGGACACAGCCCATTGAAAGGTAATTGCAGTAACTGTTTATTTAGTTACTGGATATGCCAAAGTATTCATTTGGTAATAAGCAGTTACCCCTAGCAAGGTAATTTAGCAGTATTGCCCTCTATTAGAAAATGACAGTATCCTTTAGGCAGGAGAACTGACAATGCCGGCCCTGTTCTTGCACATCACAACGATTGGTTTGTTGCACACGTTTCTGTGTGTCTTTACTAATGTACTTAACTGACACTATTTACCATGCAAATATATAAATAGGATTTGCATTACATCGACTAAAGATATATCAATGTAAATTATATTGCTAGTACTTACAACATAGCTTCTGTATAATATTATATAGATGTGTATTTCGTATATATTTGAATGATTGCTCTATTTGTAGACAGATACCTCGTACATAAATTTTAAATTATTCACTCAAATCACTTAAATGCAGGTATCCATGATGAAATATATATTAATTAATTAATATATCAATCAAACTATAAAAAATATAAAGTCTGAAATAAAAAAAGATTTCATGATAAGAAGTAAATTATTCCTGATATACTAGCTTTGAAACCATCCAATGCAGTTTATTAAATCAATTTCTTAATATCTGCCAGCATGCAAATGTTTCAAGTAACTATTTCATGATTTCAATGTTTCTGACAGTGGCCATAAAATCTAGGGAGTTGACACGCCCTGTCACAGCACACTGTATGACCCACAGTATAACAATGTCACACTGTGTTACACTGTCACACTGTATAACACTGTCACACTGTGTAACACTGTCGCACTGTGTAACACTGTCGCACTGTGTAACACTGTCACACTGTGTAACACTGTCACACTGTGTAACACTGTCGCACTGTATAACCCTGTCACACAGTGTAACACTGTCGCACTGTATAACCCTGTCACACAGTGTAACACTGTCACACAGTGTAACACTGTCACACTGTATAACCCTGTCACACTATATAACACTGTCGCACTGTGTAACTCTAACACGGTATAATCCTCTTTATAACCCTGTAACACTATATAACCCTCTTTATAACACTGTAACACTGTATAACACTGTCACACCGTATAACCCTGTAATATACCGTATAACCCTCGCTTCAATCAATTGACAGTTAATTTGAAGTCATATCTCTTCATCGTAAAGACCTGCACTGCATGCAATTGTCTACAATAACTTTATAATTTATTACCCTATGTAAGATATCCCATAGCTTACTTAATCACGCAGAATATCTGGGCAGCTTATTCCGTGATGTAGGTATAGGATTCTATAGTGTCTGCATTGTATTCCCGTCCATACTTTATACAATGATTTACAAGGGTAAGTTCTTAGTTATCGAACGGTTCAACATTTTCGATCATATAAGAAAACGAAATTCAACTCGTTACCTGAAGGTATCATGGATACCAATTAAAATAAAGTTACTTTTTTCTTATTTGATCGAAAATGTTGAACCGTTCGATAACTAAGAACTTACCCTCGTAAATCATTGTATAAAGTATGGACGGGAATACGCTGAACACACACTACATCATGATGAAAAGCTGACACGATCGATCAATAAGGCATTCATTAGATTGTGTCGTCCAAATGTACACTGTAGGTGACAATTTAACTCAATCCAATGAGCCTCCCTCCCGTAGACGCTGACGCCAGACTTTACTAACTATAATCATAATATACGCAATTGGAGACTGAAGGAAGTTGTAAATTGCCCTTAAATTGTTATCACGATTTGAAATGGATCATTATATTACATTTCACTCTATGGGATTCCATAATAATGAGTTTATTATTTACTGAAAATGTCTGAATTTAATCAGAATTGATAGCTTCTGTAACGAACGTGGAATTTTATTCTTTTTAAATTTTAATAATTTCCAATGAACGCTATTTTAAATTTAGTTAACTTATTTTGAAATTGCTACATTCGCATTTTTATCACCGGATACAAATTCAGAGTTACTGAAACTAGAATTTAGGATAGAGTCTCCCATGCACCATCTGAAAATGACTTTGCCTTCTTCTTCTAATGAAGCACTTCGGATGATTTATTAGTTTAATTGCCATGTCGGTGTGTAATTATTTCTATGTAGCTTTATACATTTAATGGAGTTCTCTTACATTTTTCCTGGTAATTACTCACTGGTAACGTTGTTCTATGAGAAAATTAACCAAGCAGCATTGGATATAATTTTGCTTTGGAGGGCTAGAGAAAAAGTACAACATTGTTTTTCAAAAGTCCTGTACGTACGCGAAGCATATCATGATTTAATAGAACAAAATAATCCATTAATCAGTGCCATATATGCAGACTTGAATTGCATATATCTAACAAAGAAAACAAGATTTAACTAGAACTTGTTATTTATCATCCTATATAGCTGTGTCTGTGATACTTAGACGTACACACATACACATGTACGTAGACGGGGTAAACAACCTCTATGAATCTGGAGCGACGATGGATCATCTTTGCTGAGAACTCGATGTCTATGGCTCTGAATCTATTCCTCTCTCATAGAGTATAAAGCTTATCAATGCACTCAAGCAGAATAAACCTGATAACGTCATTTAACATCCAATACCCAAATTAACACCGGAGTACCAAGCTGTTGTCTCGCACTGTATACAGACGGACTGTATAAGTTGGTAGAGATTTTATCACATGGTTACTAGCCATATATCAAATTATCTGCATATACCATCATGTAGTTTTTTGCACGCTAGAGCATGGTTATTATATATGATTGATAGTCGAAGGAGATCGAGAAACACATTGAGTTTATATACTTCTTGCTATTGTTTTTTGTTCTTATGCTCTAACTCTTTGGATTGAATCTTTATTAATATTTATAATAAGGGAGATATAAAAAGTGAGATGAAATTAACAAATTTTTGAAATTAAATTATAGTCGAACATATTCAAATTTAAAATATCAATTTAATTGTCTAAAACATCTAGTGAATGAATCTTGGATCTTGAAGGACGACAACACAATCAGTTTTGGACATCACTGCTTTTAAAAAAATGAGAAATTATTAAAAGTGTTTAATGAAGGAAGTAGCAAGAATTGTTGCATTATAAAAGTCAGTGGCAAGATTAATTTGACGAGGAAAAAAAGTTAGTAACATTTAAAAATTATCGGTACACTGCCCATCTCTTCACAATCTCTTCACTCATTACATTTCCCTTCACTCATCACACGTCCCTTCACTCATCACATGTCCCTTCACTCATCACATGTCCCTTCACTCATCACACGTCCCTTCACTCATCACACGTCCCTTCACTCTTCACTCATCCCATTTCCCTTCACTCTTCACTCATCACATTTCCCTTCACTCTCCACTCATCAAATGCCCCTTCACTCATCCCTTCACTCTTCACTCATCCCTTCACTCGCCCCTTCCTTTCTTTCTCTTTGTGGGTCAATGAACATTGTTTACCTTCGACTTTCTTCATGTTTTGTCGCTGCAAATTTTTAGTTTGCAACGTGGCACCAAGACACCTGGGATGACTTGCACTTTTCGTGATTTAGGCGCTTTTCTTCCTGTTCTCTCTGTGTACGACACAAAGAGGTCAGACCAATGGTACAGGAACAAAGATCATCCTGCGCTAGGTAACACCGATGTCACCTTACCGTTAAGGTACACTTTTTACGCAGCTTTGGATGATATTGCGGTATTATATTATTGGTAATAACGACTATAGGTGACCATTGCCGGTATTTTCAGTTTACCTACGACCTGCGACTCTGGTTAGCTAGGACTCTCAAATCGCTGAGCAAAATATCTTATTTGTACAGCTTACCAGAATAAACAGAGAGCTGGAAGGCACTCCTTAAACATGCCAAAAGCAAGGGACTATCTGCCACAGAGCTACAGGGGTCATTAATGTATACCTCTTGCTCAATAATTTCCTTTTTCACGGTTTGTGCAACAATGTGTTATTAAAGGCTGGAGATGATATACGCCCTTTTCGTGATTCGATAGCTAGAATCTTTAAGTATTTTTAATAGTCGTTACTAATATCTTCACAGTTTATACCTAATGAATTTTCTTTTTCTTTAATAATTGACCACTGTTTCAGATGGAGCGAGTTCTGTCACTTCAGTCACCTTTACGTGCACATGTTGTTGTTATCCCTTATGCCTGCGCTTGACGATAATTTCATAAGGTTATGGAAGTGGCAAGGTGAATGACCGTGACATGTTTGCTCAAGGTAAGTCTCTAGGTAGCTCACTGATAAACATTTCACTCCAATTCATTCATAATAAATAAGTTGTAATCTCATAAAAAAAATTTTAATTCTAAAAAAAAATTAATGGGGACGAGGAACTTTAGATAAATAATTCAATTGATTACTATTTTTCGGAAATCACTAAAACCAGTATTTCAAGTTACTCACCATTTTTTCCTTATAAGATCGGTAGGTTATTAATCCTTCATAATGAATGATGGAGCTAGTGAATTCATCCACTCCTCCCCGAATATTTTCTTCCCCGAAGTCAAGTAATAATCCCCCGTAAATCCATCATAATCATCTCACTCGGTGGACTCGCAAGAAGGAAACTTTTGAGACTTATCAGTACAATACATCCTTTGTTTACTTCTGCTCCTTTCCCCGTGTTACCTGCATAATTCTTGAAGCGAAACACAAACAAAACGCCTTTTTTGGTTGAATTTGTGAAAGTTCTACATTTGGGTCTCTTCATCTGTCATATAGACATGTCAGGGAGAATATATAATTTGTAAATATTAGCTTGTACCACCGCAACGCACTCCTTTTTATAATTAAGTTTCCGGCAGCCTTAAGCAGAAAAAATGGGTGAGATTTTTCGGAATTATGATTAGGAGTACCTATGTAGCACAGGCTTTATTTAGGTGAATATTAGAAAAATAATTTGAACACGTGTGTTTTAGAAATACAAATTTTACACATCTATTCATTTTCTTGTAAAATGTATATAGGATTTAGCATAGTTGATTAATTTTAGTAAATTTTTCCACAAAAATGTTTTTTTGTGGAGAGTTGGACCCTTCATCAGCTGTGAACCCCTGAAGCAGTGTGGACCCCTGAAGCAGTGTGGACCCCAGAAGTAGTGTGGACCCCTGGAACCTTCTGGAGTTGATTGAAGACCTCTGCAAAAAGCGAGGTAAGGAGTTCCTACGTGGTCCAAGCCGTAGGAACTTCATACCGTGCTCTTTGGTCAGAGGTCAATAGCTACGAACACCGAGCTTCCAACACCGAACTTCGAGCAGCGACTGGATAATGGACATCAGGTTTCAATGAGCATACATCTTTTTATTCAATAGTGAATAAAATTAACATGCAGGGTAAAGTATAAATTATCGAACACAACCAAGTTACCGAATGATAGACATTAACTGCATGGCATTAATCATTTTTTTTCTATTTGCGACTATGAAAAGTCAGTTAGTTTGTAAATGAAAATTCAACAAACTAACATTTTTCAGCATATTTTTGTAATACTCAATCATTCGGGGAACTTGTCTTCGATAATTATTGAATATTCACTAATTTTTTTATAATATTATTTAAACTTGCCGAACTAACTTATTGAATGTTCACTCATTTTTTAAAATATCATTATAATAACATAATATTTTATAATAATTTGAGGAACCTAATTATTGATTATTCACTCATTTTCTAAATATTATTGAATATTACTTTATAATTATTTAAGAAAGCTAATTATTGATTAATATTTATTTTTACTAATAGCTCTTAATTTTGCAACTACAGTTCTTCATCACAGTAAAGTGCACAATATACTCATTAACAATTGATTAAAATGTAACAATACATAGGTATGAACTGTTAGATTACATAGCTGTGTATAAATAGCTAAATACATACCCTATAAGTACTATTGAGCATAATAATAGCGGCGGCTATTTGTCCGTCGGCATTGTACGATTGACGGGGTACGATTGGGCGTGCCTATGTACGTCAAACAGCAGGATTTAACACAAAAAAACTGTTTCAACTCTCTTGATAGTAGAAAATTACATGTGTTTGATCATAAAAAGAAATACTGATATCATTAGTTGATTTTGAAGGTATGTTATTATAACGATCTTATGAATTTAAACCTGCTACTCTACCATTATTATTGTAAAATATTTAAATATTCAAATATTCTCTTGGAAAATAATTATAAACTAAAAGCTTTTTGCAAAACTTTGATATATATATTGATTTCTATGTTTTAATAACTTGAGAGTTATAATTAAAGTGTTTTGATATTTCTAATGAATATATATTTTGATAATAATAATTATTTTCTGAAAGATGTTTCAGATAGTTTTAGTTGATATAGAAAAAAACTTTCAAACTTGTTTTAGTATAAAACCGAAATATTGAAATTAAATTGTTGCTTGGAATCTCTTCGGGTATTATTTATTTTCCGGTTTCTCCATAATGGTAGAGTATGTTATGGTCATTGACTTGTCGGCAAAAATGATCATCCTTTTTATAGGCAAATTATGCATTATACACCCTAAAAAAAGCACCAATTTTAGAAGCAGTTTTGAACATATTCACATCAATCTTAAAAGTCACTTCAAGTGTTCGATATTCACAAAACTTACAATAATTTTGATTTTAGTCCATCGTTCAAATTGTTGGTTCCAAATCCTGTTTTAAATTGAATAGTACTGATATAAAGTGATAGTGAAATATTTCCACCTGATCGATAGCAAGCAGAAAAATATACTGTAACACTACAGAGGTATGTACTGTAACACTACAGAGGTATGTACTGTAACACTACAGAGGTATGTACTGTAACACTACAGAGGTATGTACTGTAACACCACAGAGGTATGTACTGTAACACTACAGAGGTATGTACTGTAACACTACAGCGGTATGTACTGTAACACTACAGAGGTATGTACTGTAACACTACAGAGGTATGTGCTGTAACACTACAGAGGTATGTACTGTAACACTACAGAGGTATGTGCTGTAACACTACAGAGGTATGTACTGTAACACTACAGAGGTATGTACTGTAACACTACAGAGGTATGTGCTGTAACACTACAGAGGTATGTACTGTAACACTACAGAGGTATGTACTGTAACACTACAGAGGTATGTACTGTAACACTACAGAGGTATGTACTGTAACACTACAGAGGTATGTACTGTAACACTACAGAGGTATGTGCTGTAACACTACAGAGGTATGTACTGTAACACTACAGAGGTATGTACTGTAACACTACAGAGGTATGTACTGTAACACTACAGAGGTATGTACTGTAACACCACAGAGGTATGTACTGTAACACTACAGAGGTATGTACTGTAACACTACAGAGGTATGTACTGTAACACTACAGAGGTATGTACTGTAACACTACAGAGGTATGTGCTGTAACACTACAGAGGTATGTACTGTAACACTACAGAGGTATGTGCTGTAACACTACAGAGGTATGTACTGTAACACTACAGAGGTATGTACTGTAACACTACAGAGGTATGTGCTGTAACACTACAGAGGTATGTACTGTAACACTACAGAGGTATGTACTGTAACACTACAGAGGTATGTACTGTAACACTACAGAGGTATGTACTGTAACACTACAGAGGTATGTACTGTAACACTACAGAGGTATGTACTGTAACACTACAGAGGTATGTACTGTAACACTACAGAGGTATGTACTTTCATCGAACTGTTCATTAAACAAAGAATGATAATATTAAATATTGAACATAAAATGAACATGTCTAATTTTTATCAACTGTTCATCCTTTTCAGGAGAAATGGACTTCGTAATTCCCCTTCTCACTAAAAAAATAATGGTATCGTAAAGAGAAAAAATAAAGTTGGTGTCACCGATGATCATGTAAGATCCCCTCTTAATCTTCTTTGGCCTCACCATAACTTTCCTCTCCTAATCGTCTATGGCCCCACCATAACTCTCTTTCTTGGACTTGTGTATATTTAAGTGAGTTTTGGATACATAACTTTTTATTTAAACAATTTGTTAATTTAAAAATATTGTAAATGGTTTTATAAATATTCCTAAAACATAAAATAATAATTACGTTTTTGTTGTCAATAAAAATATTTGTTCATTTATCATTTTCAAGTATATTCATAGTTATTATGTCCAATATAGATGTATATTTTCAATCTCTAATTAACAGGAATTATTTTAATTCATTAAAATTAGTATATTAACTATAATGGAAAATAACACTATTTATTATTGTTATTAAATAACACTACCTTTTCATCAGTTTTGTTAAATTTCATCATTGCTTCATATTTAATATCATTGCTATGCACCATAGTAAATAAGTTTTATATGCACTATGTATATATATGGAAATTCTGAATTATTTATCCTTATTCTGCATATGTATTCATAATAAAAACATTTAATTTAACATCACACTCAACAGTGCAGCAATTCTATATTAAATTAATCACGTTTGCATATGCCCTTTAATTATTATGTTAAATTTCTTTAAAAGCCAAAGCAGTAAATATTTAAATCCGTGATAACCTTTAATAATTTCACGTAATATTCTATAGATAATGAGCCGAAGAAAACTCTATCTATATATTAATTAAATAAATGAACAGCATGCTAAATAAAAATAATTCAATGTGAAAATAATAAATAATAATTATATTAAAAAAGATGTTGGAATAAGAATTCATAATAAAAATACATTAATCAATTCGCTCTTAGTTAATGTATTTACATCATACAATAATTAAATAAAATAACTGTGTATGTTGTATATGTTTTTCTACATAGGTGATAATTGATGTATTTTCTGTTTATGTGTTTACAAATAAGAGATCTTTATTTATCTTTATTATTTATAAACATTAGTAGAGTAAACAAAAGAGAATTGATAGAATATTTTGTTTGAATTGTTATCAGTTTATCATGCTTTAAACAATTAAACAAGAACTTAACTATAGAGAAATAAAAGAAATCAATATCGTGTGTTATAGCATATATAGGGAATTGGAGGATGATTATTTTCTGCTATAGTAACAGTCAAAATTAATATAATTATGAAAAATAGTGCTATATTTTAATAGCAGTCAATTAGACTGGTTTTTACTTTTCAAATAATTGTATCTCATAAATTATTATAGGTAGTTAGGGTAAGTTACGAATTATCGGTCAGTACTACATCTTCGGTCATATAAGAAAAAACAATATAAAAATTATTATTATAACACAGTGCTATCTAATAATTTTTATATTGTTTTTTCTTATATGACCGAAGATGTAGTACTGATCGATAATTCGGAACTTACCCTACAAATGTTTAAAAAAATAAGAAACCGATCAAATTGACTACTTGTTCAAAATTATTGTTAATATATATTTTAAATAATTTCAATGCATTATATACCATAAAATATTATTTATCGAAGCACCAAATCCTTGCAATGAAGAAGTGTGGCGGCAAGTTATTTTATCACCCTGTACCATGATACCTAATAAAAACATTAATTAACGGCTCAGCATGATGCTGTCATGAAGAGGAATGTAACATAATGTAGCGCCTGAATAATGTACTACTTTAATAAAGGTGTTTGTTTTTAAAATAAATTAGAAGATTAATAAAACTTAAGGAAATGTGGTGAAGTTGAATTTTTTTCATCAAATCTAATAATGAATTTTTGAAGATGTTTTCATTGCAAAAAAAAAAATGTTAAAAATATTCTTGGTAGCAGATTTCTTAGATGTTCAATATTTAATTATATATCCCTGGTTTGAAATGACTTCATGTATCTTCAAGATATGCCGACATCAAAATAATGATAATGGTACAAACTCTATTATGACAGTTGCGACAAGATCATTGAAAGAGTTCCTGGAACCGACGAGATTGGCGACTCATCATCAGTATACCTAACGTCGAAAAGCTTGGACTTTTGACGTTGAAGTTGTTTTATGTTGACTATAGAACACATCAAAGAGGTTGAAGTATTCAAACTTGATGTGGGTTGCCTAATAATGATAAAAATGCCAACTCATTCGAAAACTAGCAAGGACATGTTGAATGTCTTGGACAAGATCGACAAATGATACAAGTTAACCAGAAGCTCATTGGAGGTTTTCTGTGGTGAAGGTGAGATGGAAACTACCCACTAAGATAATTTATAATAAATGCATATCGTCTATTATAGTCGATTACTGTAAATATTGATATATCTAAAATATCCTAATTTTAGACATCAAAGTCGTAATTTTTAATGGTTATGACG
Organism: Caprella mutica; assembly: GCA_947561585.1. NCBI lineage: Eukaryota > Metazoa > Arthropoda > Malacostraca > Amphipoda > Caprellidae > Caprella > Caprella mutica. Next base: position 100,997 of record CANNZV010001916.1, read on the forward strand.
ATAGCACTATTATAACTGTTTTATAATTATCATTAATTACGACTGTACTTTCATTAAAAAAATTAGTTTTTGTAGATCGATGATCTCTTTATCATCGATTATGATAGCTAATCGATGGCCTTCGATTGGTGATTATTTCTAACTAGGTATGGAGTGACATCATTCACAAATACCAACCATTATATATCCATAATTATAATAATGACATATATTTACAATACCTTTTTTGCAATTGTCAGAATCACCAGCTTCTTTAATTTGTAATATTAATGAATTTTTTTTCGATAGTTAACGATAAACGTAAACACTTAATATAATTTAGGAATTCAATTGAACATGAGCTAAAGATAATAAAAAAACGAGAAGTCTAGACATGAATTCTAAATAAATATGAAGTAAGGTTGGTTGCATGCTTGAATTTTCAGAAAAATGGAGAAAAAAAATCCATAAGCGAATTACGTATAAAATAATGCAAGTTTTAAATTTTTTATTTATAACCACCTATATATATATACTGCATATAATTGATTTACCATTGAACGGTTAATTACATGTAGTTAGTATTCATGTATCTGGTATGCATGTATTAATTATTAATGCACGTATGTGTCTAGTATACATGTTTGTAGCAATACATGTACATCTTATACATACATTTATCTATTAATACTAGGCATACAATTACATTTAGTATTTTGTACTTAATTATTGTAGAAAAATCATTTTTTGTTCCTGATTTAATTACCTTTCTAGTCTTTGAATGGAAATAAAATTATACTATTATTTCCTTCGAGCCTCCCAGAGAGAAAATTATGGTGGGGCCATAGAAGATTAAGATCTTCTATGATCCCTCCATAATTTTTTGTGGGACAAGATTTTATTCGGATAAAATAATAATTTGATGAGCAATTTGTTGACCATCCAACGAGGTAACATTTTTGGCATATCGCATGTTAATTATAGAGACAATAATCGTAAGTATATGCAGGAAACGTTTATTAATAAATGACAAATACTATGGGAAGCTTCTATTTAAAATTATTTTGATTTGTTAAGTGTCAGTGAAATTTTCGAAGCATAGAAAAATTAAATCTATTTTTTGTTTGTTTAAAAAGATATTATTTTTTCATTATAGGTATTTTCCATTGTTTGAAAAGACAATATCTGAACAAACGTAATTATTTTTTTAAATGCTGCAGCACAAATTTCTGATCGTATTAAGCAAAATGTATAACATTTCTGAAATTAGCAATCCAGAATAGTCTAATAGTAACCCAACTTCTTGGCTATAGCACGTCCGTATATACTGTAATAATTCTTATGATTAAAAGGCTTGCCAGACGTTAATAATCACTAATTGATATCATGATGGCCAGTTGATTCCACGTAATGATATGTTGAATTTCCGAGTACGTCGATATAATGTATTTCACATTGTATAATTGCATACTAAATATGTAAATTTGTGGGCAGTGACACTCACAATTTATTAGCATCTTCGATAATGTCATGATCTTATATTCCTTAAATTCTAACCCATTATTTAAAGGTCAGCAATTCTTTTCTGACTGTAGAGGACTCGTAATTAAAATCATAATTTGAAAATGTATGAAAAATGAAATTAGCTTATAGAAAATAATGACGGGTTATTAGAAGATTGAATTGAACCCAATATAATCTTCTATGGCCCCACCATAACATTCTCTCTTAAGGGGATCGTCTCCCTAACATAAAATAAATTATTAAATAATGCACAAATTTGTAATTCTCAGGGATTGTGCAACTATTCAAATGGAGTATTTTTTATCAAGGATTTTCTTTTCAATTTTTTCCCATTCTAATTGGGGAGGGGGGGGGGGGCGACTTTTAATAGGCATCTACTCATACTATTTTCGAGCTAGACTCATAATGTTGGTTTCATCTTGTTCAGAATTTAGTTGGGACTAAGTAGAGATAACGGACCATAAACGGACCAAGTAAAGTTAACGGACCAGAAAACTTTATTTCAGTTTTAAAGAATATTTGCTTTAGTATTTTATAAATATATAAACCTAATAAATGATGATATTAATGATTATACATTAATTTTTGCATATTTTATTAATTGAAAGAATTGATGAAAAATCGTGATCCATTTTGAAGTTGTGAAGAACGAGTGGTATAAAAGTGGAAAAAAATAGGCCTAAATCCTTTAATGTGGTATCTATGATTCCAAATTATAGTCTAAGGGTGCGGTTACTATGGATGCGTATTCAAGCGATTTTTCGCACTGACGACTTCTGATGAAATCGGATGAAAATCAATTTCATACTCTCTAATGGGAGTGGTTACAGTGGCAGCGATTTGGCCGTCAGAATACGTACGAATTAAGTCGTCAGAACAACTTCAGCGTTCAAATGAGTTTGATTTTTTTCATGCGACTAGCGACAGATTCTGTCATTTTTGTGTTTAATTCTCTTACTTTCGATTGCTATTACTGTTTACTCATGCGTTTTGGAAATATATTATTAGATACTATCAGGAATTATACAGATATTACTTAATTATATATATACCTATTTGCTTATATAAAGGCTTGATTGGTTGTTACTTTGTACAATTTTTTTCAATAAAATTAAATATCCTTATAGTTATATAAAAAATCTCTTTATTTTTCTATTTAGGTATTTAAAAAATTGTGTGAGTGAAAATAATAATCAAATTAGCGTCGCGTCTATTACTTCAGAGGCACACAGGTAGGTATTCAATTCCTCCCGATCATTATGTCAAATAAATGTAGTTTAAATTAATGGGCAGAAACACAGTAACGATCAGAAATCGCGTACAGTGTAACCACCTCGCACTGACGATAAGTTCTGACGATATCGTCAGTGCGAAAAATCGCTCGAATACGCCTGCATAGTAACCGTACCCTTATTCCAATTATTGGTCAAATATTAATAATTTAACCAAGTAAAGAAAACGGACCAGAAATGAAGCAAGTAAAGATAACAGACCAGAATTTAACTTAGTAAAGATAACGGACCCTGGTCCGTTATCTTTACTAGCTCCTTTAGTTCAGAGCCATTACTTTCAATTTCGTCTAAAAAAATTGTGAAAGATTTTTTTCCAATTTTTTTTCAAAAACATTGATTTTATTTCATGTATCTCCTCACACATTGAGAAATTTGTAAAAAAAAGGTTCTCTCACCTTGTGAGCAATTTATTTATGAAGAAAATGAAACAAACCATGTCTCTAGCTCTGAAACTGTAGGAGTTGATGCCTTTTGAAGTCGAAAAAATGTACTTTTCAGGCGAGCCATTTTGCTGAAATTTTTAGGAAAAAATTTTCTAACTGAAATAATTCTTATTCCATATTCCAGCTCTAATATTTTAACATGTTATCTGGGAGACTATAAGACATCATTTTATGACAAAAAGAATTATTCGATTTTTTCCAGATTTGAGGTACCTAGACGGTCCCCTAAACCTTCAATGATCCCATCATAACTTTCTCTCTCAATCTTCTATGGCCCCACCATATCATTCTCTATCAATTTTCTATGGCCCCACCATAACATTATCTCTCAATCTTCTATATGGCCCCACCATAACATTCTCTGTTGATCTTCTATGGCCCTACCATATCATTATCTCTTAATCTTCTATGGCCCCACCATAACATTATCTATTAATCTTCTATGGCCCCACCATATAATTCTCTCTCAATCTTCTATGGCCCCACCATAACATTATCTCTCAATCTTCTATGGCCCCACCATAACATTATCTCTCAATCTTCTATGGCCCCACCATAGCTTTCTCTGGGGTCTAACCAAAATTGGATGGACTTTTTAATAAACAATTAGTGGTCAATTTTTAACAGTAAATGTTATATTTAACAGATATTTGAATGTAAGATATAACAAACCTTTCAAATAAATGATAAGCGTTTGCAATAGATACATAATTATATTATATCTTGAATAATTATTGTATACTTAATATATAGGTGTCAAAATTTTTGTAAGTGATTATTATGAAAGATTTTAGATTGTAAGTGTGATAATAAAATTGTTCAGATACTGCATGGGTATTTATCTATTCTATTGTTATCGTGTACAGTTTATGTACAATTATTGGTAAGGTAGAGTACAATGAAGTGCCTTTTGTGAAAGTTCAACACGAAGAGATTTAGATATTAATTAAGGAGCTTTGGAAAGATTTTGGCTATTATCACTTGAGAAGTACATCAATAGAGAAAAAATGATCAATATATTAATTAATTCCATATGTGCAATAACCCCAGGCAAATCAATTTGAAGAACTTTAGTAAACTTAAAAAAATAATACTTTTGAAAATATTTACAATTTAATTTTTGGTTCGACCTTTAAATAGCTTCAATTAAATATATAATAAAATTATTCAACTCGTATTTTCCGTTTAATTAATTCCTAAATTTTGATTAAAAGACATAGTAAGAATATCGAAATATGATTTTTACGTCAAATTTTGTTCAGATTATTCCTCTGCTTTCCATATTCTGAGCATAATAATACCTGTATTAAAACAATCTCTTATATTTGAAAGTCCCTATTCAAAACAGCCTATATTGATTCTGATAGACTCACTATAGTTCTCTATAGTAGAGCACTAAAATTAGATTACCATCTCTAAATTGGAGAGCTATATAACTAGGTAGAGAGATACATCTAAGGCCGAGATTTGCGTCACAATGCATACTATATTTTGCGGTGAATTTCTTACGAGGTGAATTGGCTATAAAGATTAGCTAGGCACCCATAAATGTCACCCTATATTGCCAATAATTTTCAATTATATAAAATCTTTTTGGAGAAGCCTCCTAAAGCGTGTATGCCTTTACCTGGGCAACTGTGTAGCCAATTGAAGTTGGTTAAGATGAACCGAATTCAGATAATTATAATGGGAATGAAAGATTGAATTCACTTCCTTTGATATAGAAATTTGTCAACAAAAAATTGTATATTGTTTATAGAAACAAAGGATGTTTTGATACAATATTTACAAGGAAATTTTGAAACCAGAATAAAAATGTAGCAAAATTAAAGATTTGTGTTTGAAACACCCAAAAATGTTTTTAATAATAACTATTATTTGTTTATACCAGAATTTTTCAGAAATAAGAAAAAAATGGGATCAAATGTAGTTTAATTAAGGACTCCAGCTCAATCTGGGGTCCTTAAACTACACTTGGGTTAACACTGGGGTCCTTTAACTACACTTGGGGTATAGTTTTAAAATTTAGAGTCCTTAAATTATCCTTGATCCTTATTTTCTTATAATTATTTTATTTCCTTATAACTTTTTATTTAATTATAATGATTATTTTATACTCATATGTTAGTTACGATTTCCTTATATTGGGTAACATTTTGTTATTATTTCCCAATATTGCTATCATTTTAATTAAATAGTTGTATTTTCTTCATCCATTCAATGTACGGTACTGGATCTTCACCAAGTAGAGGTAGAATTTCTGTTTGGAATGTTGCTCTGTCCATTTTTTTGTTGTTCTGAACTCCGTAGTAGAAGAAATAATTATTTCGATTTGATTGCAGTCAAGACTTGCAGAACACCGTAGCATAGATACATTCAAAAATTCACTGGGGTCCTTAAACTACACTTGGGTTAACACTGGGGTCCTTAAATTACACTTGGGGTACAGTTTGAAAATTTGAGGTCCTTAAACTACACTTAATTGCATTGAAATTGATATTTTATTCCAATATGATCAGTAAATTTTATACTTGAAATTTTACTATGCAGACTGATCAAATTAAACGTAAAAATCATTCATAAAATATGATTTAAAAATCAATTTGATTGTTTTGTCTCCTATACAATCAGTCATAAAATAATTTACATTATTCTCAATAAACACATCTGTAAGATATACTAAAATCACACAGATTTGCTAAAGAATCCTTACATGACTATAATTAAACAAAAAGGTGCCATTTCATTACAGCTCTCCTAGCTCCGCACCTTATTTTTATAGTAGCCTCTGACACTCCTATATGACATGCAGTATAATGACGACTCATTTTACTTTACAGTGCCTTATTTTCTTGCTAAATATTGTCTCAGTGGAAAGTATTTTGGTTACTCGTCACATGTACTTGAGACTGACTCAGAGCAAACAGTTTGCTGGGACTTTTATGTCGAACACACACAGAGGTTGTAATGTACATCTTCTTTGGGGACAGATTGGCATTCGGTGAAATGCGTGGTGTAAGTTACGAATTATCGGTCGGTTTCAAATCTTCGGTCATATAAGAAAAAACGATGTTATAATAATTACTTAATTTTAATTGGTATCCATGATGCCTGCAGGTATCATGGATACCAATAAAAATAAAAAATGAGTAATAATAATATTGTTTTCTTATATCACCGAAGATGTGAAACCGACCGATAATTCGTAACTTGCTCTAACGATGTCTGCAGATTAGGTAGCCATTTACATATTATATATATTATATTTTATGATTCTTATAGTAATTAATATCTTGAGAACTGTCTATAATTATAGCAGCTCTTATTTTAATTCATTCAACTGATACATTTTTTGATTTTTATATTCATCATTATATTCAATTAATTATCCAACTACACTACATTACGTGTTATTGTTATGTTCTATCAAATCAGGTTCACTACTTGGAGTGCATGGAAATCTCCATCATTAAATTAGTCGATATATTTCAAAATACCTATAAAAAGAATTGAAGAAAGCATTAATAATCAAACAATTGAGATATATGAGTAATATTGAAATAAATTATTTCTGAATTAATTGAATAATAGATAAATTTAAATCTGCCTTATATGATTAAGATTGAAAAAAAGATTCTTTTTAAGTGAATATCGATGAAACTATAGATATTAAATAGATTTATGAAACAATAGATATTAAAATTTAAAGCCTATTATATATATTCACTATTTCTATCTATACAATACATATGTATTAATAAACTAAAACATCACGCTAAATATCAGTTCTAGATAGCAGATATATAAGTGAGATATCTCCATAGATATCTTTTAAGTAAGATATATCTATAGATCTATCGTTAAGGTAGGATATCTCCATATATTCACATGCAATATGAATATTACCAGTCAAAGTTGATGTATCTGTCAACACATGTGATATGTGATCTACATTATAGAGAGATTGATTATGTAGTGCAGGAATGAAGTCATTTTAGAGATTATCTGACCATCAATAATTATTATCTAGTAATGATAGCATAATCGAAAGCACTTTACATAATACAGGGTGAGCTATAAGTATTAGGCTACATAAAGATAATTGTATAGCAATGAAGTATACGCTCTTAATTATGTATAAAAATTTAATGTTAATAATGTATATGAAATCCTTTATTACTCATACAAAAAGTCTTGTATTTCTTCTCTATTGAAATAGTGACTGTTTAATGAAGCCCATTTTAATGTGGCAGGCTATTTTTAATAATAAAAATGTCAGATTCAGGGCACCTGACATCACTTAACTAATTCATCACGTCTGGTTTACGCAGCAGAGGTACCAGTATGGTTAGGTATCATGTATTCTATAGATTTTTATATGGGATACAGTATAATGGCCAAAAGATTGAAGAATATTTATTATCCGAAGTGAAGAAAATGAAGGCAGATAAATTGACCTTTTAAAATAATATATCAAACAAGAATATCATCAGAAATGTTAAATTGTAATTTCAAGACAGGTTAATATTTTCTCGTACCGGTAATTTACCGGAAAATTATCGGAAAATAACGCTAAATTACCGGACAATACTGGTAATTTATCGGCATTGTCCAGAGTAATTTGTAGTGGAAATACTAATAATTGAAAGAAAAATCTACAAGTTCTACATAAAATGATAAATTCTTAGCTAAACAGATTAAGTAGTAGCATACGTTATATTATTTAAATGTTCGTTTCTTTCTCAGCGATGCCATGTGGAATTAATTATATTTCAACGTACAATAATTATTTCTTTGTACTGAATAAGATCATCAACAAGTAATCATAATAAAGATTTGAACTATAAAAAGAAAACTTCACGTCATTTATTTTCCTTTATGCTAATCTTGTATTTGTTTACTTTGCTTTGTTACATTATATCTTCCTTAAATGAATTAATATGTAATAGTATTATAGTAAAACAATATAAAAATTGTTATTATTACACAGTGCTATCTAATACTTCTGCAAACCCGGGTTTGCAGAAGTATTAGATAGCACTGTGTAATAATAACAACTTGTATATTGTTTTTTTCTTATATGACTGAAGATGTAGTACTGACCGATAATTCGGAACTTACCCTATATGGTTTTGTCGTGAAATTAATAATTAAATTATTCATACAATATTATGCAAAAATCTGATTGGACTACTGCTTGAAACATGAGTTCATGTAATTCCATTTGGAAATTCTATTTATTAAATAATTACATAAATCTATCAGATATATAATAACTTCTGTTCAGTTTTAAGATTAGTAGTATGGGTAACTAAAAGAATTGCACATCAATGAAAATGATAAATTGGTCTCTATATAAATAACATTCGGTATTAATTAATTATATCATTTAGTACACCGGTGAATTCTATTATGTACTGAAGCAGTATTTGTGTATATATAGAAATAGATATAAATCATTTAATAGAGCTATCAAACAGGTGGTTGGGTAAGTTACGAATTGTCGAACGGTTTTACATTTTCGATCATGTATAAATAGGAAATATAACAATTTCATGGGTTATAAATTATATTTTCTACTTCTATAGTATCAATAATTTGGAACTGTTCGATGACTCAGAATGTACCCTATAGTTGGCTGACCAAGTAAATCTAACTGATTTAAATGCCGTACACACGTAGGGTTTTTGAAGTCTTTCCACCAGACTTTTTGCTAAGCTCCTCCTACTTTTTCCACGAGAATATAAGAAAAAAATGATATAATTATTATTTATATTAGTTGGTATCCATGATACTTGTAGGTATCATGGATTACCGGCAACTGAAATAAATAACAATTATATCGTTTTTCTTATATTCTCGTGGAAAAAGTAGGAGGAGCTTAGCAAAAAATCTGGTGAAAAGACTTAAAAACCCTACGTGTGTACGGCCCTGTAGAGGGTTAAAGATATCCAACCAATGGTCACTGGTCAACCCACCAAACAATGTGGTTAGGATAGTTCAAGTTTCATTATCTAACTACTCTCTGCAGTTTATTTTCTGAAGTGATAGCAAATACAAGTTGGCTTTCTTTGAAAACAAAGCCATTGAGTTTTGTTTGCTGATGTTTTAATTTGGTGAGATTTAGTGTGTTTGTTTGGAGTACGTACCTACCTGACTGCATGGCTCTAATGCTAGCTACATGATTTATTGGTACGCTCGCTACACTGCATAGATGTTTGTTATGTATTACATACCTTGCTTCATAATTCGCTCTGTTAGACGTAAATAGAATGTGCTACGTTTAAAAACAGACAGTGTTATATACAGACAAACTTTGTCTGATATCACTAGCTGAAAAAGTTACGCTTTGTCTAAAATACTGTCTTGGCAATCATCAAAAATCTTCATGGGCCAAATATATTTTTCCTTGATAGAGCACCCAAGTTTAAAATTATAATTATGCATTTGAAATAGGAAAATATTATTGTATGATAACTGAAAAATTAAAATTTTATTAGATTTTCAAAAATATTAATAGGGTTACTGATTAAAAAATTCTGGAATAATAGTAATTCAAATATATCAACTACTGTTGTACCAACAAAATGACTTACTGATATTAAAAAAACTGTGTTCAAAAATAACTAACTAGCATTTTTTTTCCTCAGTAGAACACCTCGTACATCATACTTACAGTCAGTTTTAGTAGAAAGTATTCCTTAAGAAGTCTTATCATCGCAATCATTAGTATCATTCGTACGGATAAGCTGCTTATATACTTAAGTGATAAATTATTAATTTTGAGTCTATTATTCTACTTTAAATTATTATTGGAAATAGATAATTAGATATACTTGTATTTTTATAAAATATTCAAATGAAATATTTGTATTTGTTGCATTAATAAAAAGTTGAACTAATGTTTTAAACTGAAAAATTGAAAGAAAAGTAAAACTTTTTTCATATGAGGCCTATGCAGAATTATAGGTATATTTTATAAACAAAGAGAGAGAGAGAGTTATGATAGAAGCCTAATTAGGATGGTACCACATATAATCTTCTACAAGACCCAGCACAACTTTCTCTAAGAGTGTATAGATGTATTAAGAAAAATCTATTAAAAAGAAATTAGCATTCTCAGTATTACAATCTAGAGCTTTTAACAATCTCTAATAATGAAAATCTAGAAGTTGGAGAAAAAAAAATTACATTACAACTCTTCCCAAGGAATATAAAGTTGTTCGCATCTTGCCGAGATGGTACCTGCGTGTGTTTTGTAGGTGTTCATTGAGCTCTGCAGTGATTTTAGAAACCATGATTTAATCTAACAGAGTCAAATGGTTTCTCTCAGACTACTTAAATTTTCGGCCAGACCTGTGCTTGGCTGATGACGTTTTTCCTTCTCTTTCAAAGGAAGTATTACTTTTGGGACAGAACCTCTTGTAACGAACGCCAAACATTCGGACAGTTTCTGTTACACTGGCGCCTTTATTTTTATATGATTACAGTTTTACCAACTTTTATTAAATATCTGTAGGGAACAGCTATTTTAATTTAAATGAAACATATTGGAACATATTGAATAAACTAACTAAGTAACATTGAAATATGTAATATACCATTTTACTTCACTTAATTACTTTACTAATCGTTTGTTGTCTTGAAGTATTTTATTATATGTACTCATTTAAGCAAGATTGACCCAACCCTCATTTGACTGATCACTTTAGTCAGTACAGGTAATTACTTGACTTTAAAAGTTAAACAATCATTGCCCATAACAAGATTTCTTTTCTATATTGTTTTTCTCATTGTAGGTTGATCTATAGCTTGTGTCAATCAATAAGGATGTTAAATAATTCTTTACTATTCTTTGGATTTAAACTCTTTTTATACCTATAATTTCACGGTTCATATCAACTACTAAGCTTTAGAACAATCTAAAAGATGTGTTATTATATTAAAAGAATATCATCCACGGTTTAACGAGCATTCATAAATATTTGCAACTATAAAAATATCTATTGGTCTAAAAATATTTATTATTACGATATACTTTAACTTAATGTTACAAAATTAGCTATAATTTATATATAGTACAATTCCCTATCTTTATCGATATTATTCGCAACAATTTTATCATTGATGCAATTCATCGAAATCAACGTATAGATAAAACTGTCTTCCTTCAATATTCTTTATGTGTTATTACGATTAGGTATTGTGTTACATTATACAACCATATATTATATAGATAGTCATAACAATAAAGGAAACACTTCTCAGTATTCCAAATGATAACAACCACCTTCACGAGACATAAAGCATAACCACCACCCATTCTTTTATTACCTCCAATTAACCTGCGAGTCAATTATAAGAGATGTACACTTTGAAAGGGAATAAAACTGATTAGATAGTGCTACCTAAACACCCTTCAAAGCCATTAAAGATAGAAAAGATGGATATAGATATAAATACCGTTAAAGCTCCCGTTGATTCGGATTAAAGTAGGTATGAAATGCGTATTTTGAGTTGCTTATAATGGTATTTTCTATTATTTTATTTATTTAATTGTCTTAATTAAAATTAAAATTTTCCCTAAAACTGAATATCTGAATTTTTATGGTTGCAGTACTTTTTCATAATTGGTAACATTTAGTTAACCTTTCTTTATATTGTAATTTCTTTCATAATTTCTAGATTTAAAAAATAATAATATTATAGTAGCTCAATATCTTTTCAACAATTGTATTCACAGTCACTATAACATGGAGAATTATTTCAATTGATATGCAAAATGGTAAAAAATGAATATACATATAACTCATAATTTATTTTTTAATTTAGTTTAAAATAAACAATAACTGTATATATTTTAAATAATAATTTTGAATTAGACAAAGTTTCCTCATGGAATTGTGATGGAACTGTTTAATTAATATATCATTTATCATAATTATAATGTGAACTGTGATGGTAAAAATTTCATGTAAGATATTCAAAAGTTGTTCTTAAATTTAAACAGTTTTGTCATAAGGACATACTATCGTATAGCACTGTCACAACAACGCGAAATATTTCATTTTAATCCAGTACTGCAAATGTATCTTACGAATACGATAAGCTGATATAGCTTAAGGTAAGCTATGGGTTTAACCATTTGCAGAGCTTCAATCACGCCTAGTTGTTTGAATGTTCATCCCTATACTTAACTGATGGCTCTCAGGACTCGATAACAAATGTGAATTTCGATAAACGCTTAATGGTCACAGTAGAAAGCGGCAGAGTTTATTATTCTGAAACAGTACATGATTTGACTGGCAGGTAGATGAGATACAGAGAAAGTGAAGGGGTAAATGAAACTGTTATTGTAGTTGAATGAGATGCAATGTAAATGAAGGGGTAAATGAATCTGTTATTGTAGTTGAATGAGATGCAATATAAATGAAAGGGTAAATGAAACTGTTATTGTAGTTGAATGAGATGCAATGTAAATGAAGGGGTAAATGAAACTGTTATTGTAGTTGAATGAGATGCAATGTAAATGATGGGGTAAATGAATCTGTTATTGTAGTTGAATGAGATGCAATGTAAATGAAGGGGTAAATGAATCTGTTATTGTAGTTGAATGAGATGCAATATAAATGAAAGGGTAAATGAAACTGTTATTGTAGTTGAATGAGATGCAATGTAAATGAAGGGGTAAATGAAACTGTTATTGTAGTTGAATGAGATGCAATGTAAATGAAGGGGTAAATGAATCTGTTATTGTAGTTGAATGAGATGCAATGTAAATGAAGGGGTAAATGAATCTGTTATTGTAGTTGAATGAGATGCAATATAAATGAAAGGGTAAATGAAACTGTTATTGTAGTTGAATGAGATGCAATGTAAATGAAGGGGTAAATGAAACTGTTATTGTAGTTGAATGAGATGCAATGTAAATGAAGGAGTAAATGAAACTGTTATTGTAGTTGAATGAGATGCAATGTAAATGAAGGGGTAAATGAAACTGTTATTGTAGTTGAATGAGATGCAATGTAAATGAAGGGGTAAATGAAACTGTTATTGTAGTTGAATGAGATGCAATGTAAATGAAGGGGTAAATGAAACTGTTATTGTAGTTGAATGAGATGCAATGTAAATGAAGGAGTAAATGAAACTGTTATTGTAGTTGAATGAGATGCAATGTAAATGAAGGGGTAAATGAAACTGTTATTGTAGTTGAATGAGATGCAATGTAAATGAAGGGTAAATGAAACTGTTATTGTAGTTGAATGAGATGCAATGTAAATGAAGGGGTAAATGAAACTGTTATTGTAGTTGAATGAGATGCAATGTAAATGAAGGGGTAAATGAAACTGTTATTGTAGTTGAATGAGATGCAATGTAAATGAAGGGGTAAATGAAACTGTTATTGCAGTTGAATGAGATGCAATGTAAATGAAGGAGTAAATGAAACTGTTATTGTAGTTGAATGAGATGCAATGTAAATGAAGGGGTAAATGAAACTGTTATTGTAGTTGAATGAGATGCAATGTAAATGAAGGAGTAAATGAAACTGTTATTGTAGTTGAATGAGATGCAATGTAAATGAAGGGGTAAATGAAACTGTTATTGTAGTTGAATGAGATGCAATGTAAATGAAGGAGTAAATGAAACTGTTATTGTAGTTGAATGAGATGCAATGTAAATGAAGGAGTAAATGAAACTGTTATTGTAGTTGAATAAGATGCAATGTAAATGAAGGGGTAAATGAAACTGTTATTGTAGTTGAATGAGATGCAATGTAAATGAAGGAGTAAATGAAACTGTTATTGTAGTTGAATAAGATGCAATGTAAATGAAGGGGTAAATGAAACTGTTATTGTAGTTGAATAATACATATAACATTTGCATATTAGTTGAAAGTAATACAAGATTATAAGTACTATTAATATGTAGGTATTGAATATAATTTAGATACTAGCTAGTGTTTTACACAATTAGTAAAATAAACTAAATATTATTTATATCGAATAGCTTTAAACCACCTTTAAATAATTAAAAAAAAGTATTATTTCTCAATTTTTTTATCAAATATTAGTAAAGTATAAAACATCTTTTTCTATAAATTCAACGGACAATTGATTTAAAAGCAGTATTACATGAAAAGAAGACACAAAGTTTTGTGTAGGGAGAACATACGAGTTGTCACATTACACTTCCCTGCTCTCCAATTTATGAGTTATAAATAAAAGATAAATAATGTTTTCTCACTTTGGAAATAATTGGCTAGCGACTTTACAACTTTCTGTGAGAAACTGAAACTAAAGTGAATGTAAGAGAGAGAGAGAGAGAGTCACTGTGAAGAGTCACTCTGATGAGTCACTGTGAAGAGTCACTGTGAAGAGTCACTGTAAAGAGTTACTGTGAAGAGTTACTGTGAAAAGTTACTGTGATGAGTCAATGTGAAGAGTCACTGTGAAGAGTCACTGTGAAGAGTCACTGTGAAGAGTAACTGTGAAGAGTTACTGTGAAAAGTCACTGTGAAGAGTCATTGTCACTGTGAAGAGTCATTGTCACTGTAAAGAGTCACTGTCACTGCGAAGAGTCACTGTTACTGTTAAGAGTCACTGTCACTGTGAAGAGTCACTGTCACTGTGAAGAGTCACTGTTACTGTGAAGAGTCATTGTCACTGTGAAGAGTCATTGTCACTGTGAAGTGTCATTGTCACTGTAAAGAGTCATTGTCACTGTGAAGAGTGACTATCACTGTTATATCCACTGCTGTCACTGTTATATCCAGTGCTGTCACTGTTATTTCCAGCAGTCACTGTTATTTACAGTGTTGTCACTGTTATTTCCAGTAATGTCACTGTTACTTCCAGCAGTCACTGTTACTTCCAGCAGTCACTGTTATTTCCAGCAGTCACTGTTATTTCCAGTGCTGTCACTGTTATTTCCAGCAGTCACTGTTATTTTCAGTGCTGTCACTGTTATTTCCAGTGCTGTCACTGTTATTTCCAGCAGTCACTGTTATTTACAGTGCTGTCACTGTTATTTCCAGCAGTCACGGTTATTTCCAGTGCTGTCACTGTTATTTCCAGCAGTCACTGTTATTTACAGTGCTGCCACTGTTATTTCCAGTGCTGTCACTGTTATTTCCAGTAGTCACTGTTATTTACAGTGCTGTCACTGTTATTTCCAGCAGTCACTGTTATTTCCAGCAGTCACTGTTATATCCAGTGCTGTCACTGTTATTTCCAGCAGTCACTGTTATATCCAGTGATGTCACTGTTATTTCCAGTGCTGTCACTGTTTTTTCCAGTGCTGTCACTGTTATTTCCAGCTGTCACTCAGTCGGCTAAAAATACCTTCTTTCGCACTTCTCTCTTAGTTTTACCACACTCACTCTTTACCAACTCTTATTCGCTCCGTCACTTCTCAGTTAAACCAAAGAAAAACTTTAACAGACAGAGAAATACGGTACAAAAATATTGAAGAGGTGAACGGTGGTTATTTTACTGCACTGATGTTAAGCAGTGGAAATAATAGACACAAGAAATATAGTATTTAAATACTATGGTTTTAAGCTTATCTTATAATTCAGTGGATTTAAATTAGAAGACATAGTCTTACCTTAAACAGAAGTTATACCTATGTCTAAATTAAATGACATACCTATGTCGAAATTATATAAATATAAGATATAACTGACGATACCTCTCTTCGAATCACACGTGCCAAGGTACAAGTGCCAAAAAGTATATTGGGTATAATATCACACCGGTTTATCTCACACCTGTGAAACCTTGCGGTATGAATCACTGTGGCTAAAGCAGCTGTGTGTGCGGTCAATTTTGTACATAAATTGTAAGTGGTCAATTTTGTACATAAATTTTGTGGTCAATTTGTACATAAATTGTATGTGGTCAATTTTGTAAATAAATTGTGTGGTCAATTTTGTACATAAATTGTGCGGTCAATTTTGTACATAAATTGTATGTGGTCAATTTTGTACATAAATTGTGTGGTCAATTTTGTACATAAATTGTATGTGGTCAATTTTGTACATAAATTGTGTGGTCAATTTTGTACATAAATTGTGCGGTCAATTTTGTACATAAATTGTGTGGTCAATTTTGTACATAAATTGTATGTGGTCAATTTTGTACATAAATTGTGTGGTCAATTTTGTACATAAATTGTATGTGGTCAATTTTGTACATAAATTGTGTGGTCAATTTTGTACATAAATTATGTGGTCAATTTTGTACATAAATTGTGCGGTCAATTTTGTACACAAATTGTGTGCGTAATTTCTACAGACCAGTATACATACCAGTATATACTGTAAGTCTATTAGTATATTTTTTGTGTATATTTAGAGTTATTTGTTAATTACTTTTTCTTTATTAATTTGAACGATCAAAGAATAAATAGATAATAGTTTCTTCTATCGATAATATTATTTTATAGTATATATTTAATAAAATATTAACAAATTAATACCTTCTTGAATAACCATGGTAATTAAAATTTGTTTTACTGAAAATTCTATTCGATTCAGGTATTTTAATAAATGAAAAAAGAATAATCAAAATGAATGAAAAATATTCACTGTGTTTCATCCATCACCAACTTTCACGATTGATATTTATATACAACATCTATTAAAAATTTACAACACACTTTTTTTTGTAACTATACAATCAATGACTATGCCAATTGTTATACTAAAACTACTATAGAACTATATAATATGATTGAGCATTTTATTTTAATGGAAAAGTAGTTTTCCAGATAGATTACAGTATTGACTGTACTTAATATCTATTACCATTTATCATAGCATCATCTGTAGAAAATTTATCATGCAATTTTTTGTAACTAGGGTAAGTTACGAATTATCGGTCAGTACTACATCTTCTAACATATAAGAAAAAACACAGTGCTATCTAATAATAACAATTTTTATATTGTTTTTTCTTATATGACCGAAGATGTAGTACTGACCGATAATTCGTAACTTACCCAATTCATCCAATTACTGTCAATTGTTTTACTAAAATGCTATAGAATATGATTGAAGATATTTTCTTGATAGAAAATATCGTTTTCCAGATGAATAAAATTATATACTAATTTATTCCTTAGCAACTTCCATAATGAATAATTATATATAACATCTATAGAAAATTTGGGAATTAGCAACTATATATTTAATTGGAACAGATTCAAACTCAACGGGAAATCGATATAATTACCAGATTATTTAAACTCAACGTTGAAGGCTTTTCAGAGTTTTTTTTCAGGTTTTTAAATTAAAACCTGAAAAAAACGTCAACATTCATTTTAAATATCCTCTTAATAATATATATCCAATGCCTACCAATCTATATAGTACATCGCTCAGTTTCTACACTAATATATTAGTTATATGGTTGATGCTATAGCAATTAAAAAACACTAAGATCGAGTGGATCCGGCGGCAGTAATTATTATTGCAAAGTTATTACATTACAGTGTGTGTATGACGTCATAAGGCCCTCCTTGTGTAAACTAACTATTTATTGAAATTAGAATAACATTTAATTTGATAGCTTTAGTTTGCTGAATGGTGTCTAGTTACTATAGATTATAGTGCAGTCTTGATTTAAATGATTACACAGAGATATGATTTATAATAATTTAATGATCATTTATTTTCATTTTGATAAAAGATACCATGTGGTAATTTCAGTGTATATTGAATATTGAAAATTTAGTTTTAACTGAAATTTCAATATTGAATATTTAGTCTTTTTTAAATATTCAATTTTGAAACTATTGAATATTTAGTTTTTACTAAATTTTCAATTTTGATTTATTGAATATTTATCTTTTACTGAATATTCAATAATAAAAAAAGTAAAATTAATGGAGTTATTTATGAAAAATATATTGATAGTTCCAATATTTGTTATTTTACAGTCGATCTACCCATGTTGATCTTCTATTATTTTACACGGAGAGAAAAAAGTACATATCATATCTAATGGGTCAACAATTTATGCTTTGAATCAATTTATTACGTGAGTTGGTTAGACTATATTCATGTTTTCATGTGTGTTAAAACAACTATGACGTGGTGTGTCATCAAACATTAGTTTATTCAATTCATTTTATAGATTAAATCAACTTACTATGAGAGTTAAAAGTTACTTTTTTGAGAATTTTAACGTATGTTGAAACAACTATGACAGAGTGTATTGTAGTAACTCACAAAGACTGTTAATTCAATGTATCTGGTGTATAAATTAACTTACTATGAGAGTTGGCGCTACTTTTTTTAAGTTTAGGAGTGAGTTAAAACGATTGTTTTGTTCTAACCAACGTCAATTTAACTACTTTTAAGTAGTACCTGCAACTCACCACGTAGGTAGGCGCAAAAATAACCATTCATATGAGTCAAAACAAATCAAATTTGATTTGATTCAACTAATCCTTTTACTATGTGTACCATGATTTTAAATAACACCCATAAGTTTTGGATTAGATATTTCGGTACACTATTTTCAAACAATTGGTCTATACACTTTAAACAAATAGGATATTTTCATGTAACTATTAAATGTAATATTATAATTTACTTCAAAATAATAATTGTGCAATAATTTCAGTATTCTTGTGCTACAAAATATTACAATTATATTATTCTATTATTAAACTTAGAAAATATACCTAGAATATTTATTCAAGTTATCCTCGTCATTATATATCGCTCAACTACTTTACATTGATTTTAAATATATATAATATCTATGCATTAAATTGCATGTAAATGCATTCAGATTGCATAGTAACAATCTCATTATTCTGTCATTACGATGATTGCAATTTGTAGAGCTCTTTACAAAAAGATGATAGTATTGCTCTAAAATTGATCATATGGATGTAAATATCCGCTACCAGCACATAGCGTCACGCAACATATTGAGTATTGTGTTCATGTACTACACATGCATAGCTAGGAAATATAGAATTATCGTATGTAATGATAGAATGTGTTGCAATTTTTGAGCACTCTTTTGTTGTGGATGTATAAATTGGAGTATAGGAAGAGTTACTGGCCTGGTAATAATGGTGAATTTATTTTCCGTAATAGTTTATTCCTAACTGCAGTCTATAACGTCAAAAGATGATCCTATATGGTAGGAAATGACTTAGAAATGTTATATCTAATTTTGTCCATGATTAATTATTTAAAAAATTCACAGGGTCTACAATAATGCAATATTGTCAAGTGATTTCAAATAAGAATTATGGATAGTTTTCCTAATTAAAATTTCTATTTCTCCAATTTCGATGTGTTCAACCATATTTATAATAGCCTGAACATAAAAATTGCTTCAGTACTGTCGGCTGTAAATTTCAATATCCATAAATTTAGTAAAAATTGTAAATTGATATACACTACCATTGCTATTTAAAATGTGATGCGTGAAAATATTTCTTCATATAAATTAACTCATAGTAGGATTTTTACATAAAAATTTTAATTGTGTGGGTCATTGTAAGAAACTACAATATTATACAGCACCAAATACATTAAACTGCATACAATAAGATAAACCGAAGATTTTTTATGCCACAATAAGATAAACCAATCTCAAAAACTCCTGTTTAAAAAATGCATTGTCTGCCACCTGAGTTTCACACTAGCTACTATTATTGATCTGGTTAATTAAACAGCTAATTTTCTCAATATTTTACAGTATCAAAAATCAGGAACATAATTTGCTGATAGAATATTGTAATTAACAAACAAGTTTAATAGTTTCCTACGGGGCTTTAATTAACACTAAATGTTACGATTGCAGTAGCCTCTTGGAAACACATGTGGCAGCAAGATGCATTTTAGAAACAGTAATTTATTGAAGCTGTGTATCTTATTGTAGTATAATATCTTTGTTGTATCTTATTGTAGTATAATATCTTTGGTGTATCTTATTGTAGTATAATATCTTTGGTGTATCTTATTGTAGTATAATATCTTTGGTGTATCTTATTGTAGTATAATATCTTTGGTGTATCTTATTGTAGTATAATATCTTTAGTGTATCTTATTGTAGTATAATATCTTTGGTGTATCTTATTGTAGTATAATATCTTTGGTGTATCTTATTGTAGTATAATATCTTTAGTGTATCTTATTGTAGTATAATATCTTTGGTGTATCTTATTGTAGTATAATATCTTTGGTGTATCATATTGTAGTATAATATCTTTAGTGTATCTTATTGTAGTATAATATCTTTGGTGTATCTTACTGTAGTATAATATCTTTGGTGTATCTTATTGTAGTATAATATCTTTGGTGTATCTTATTGTAGTATAATATCTTTGGTGTATCTTATTGTAGTATAAAATCTTTGGTGTATCTTACTGTAGTATAATATCTTTGGTGTATCGTATTGTAGTATAATATCTTTGGTGTATCTTATTGTAATATAATATCTTTGGTGTATCTTATTGTAGTATAATATCTTTGGTGTATCTTATTGTAGTATAATATCTTTAGTGTATCTTATTGTAGTATAATATCTTTGGTGTATCTTATTGTAGTATAATATCTTTGGCGTATCTTATTGTAGTATAATATCTTTGGTGTATCTTATTGTAATATAATATCTTTGGTGTATCTTATTGTAGTATAATATCTTTGGTGTATCTTATTGTAGTATAATATCTTTGGTGTATCTTATTGTAGTATAATATCTTTGGCGTATCTTATTGTAGTATAATATCTTTGGTGTATCTTATTGTAATATAATATCTTTGGTGTATCTTATTGTAGTATAATATCTTTGGTGTATCTTATTGTAGTATAATATCTTTAGTGTATCTTATTGTAGTATAATATCTTTAGTGTATCTTATTGTAGTATAATATCTTTGGCGTATCTTATTGTAGTATAATATCTTTGGTGTATCTTATTGTAATATAATATCTTTGGTGTATCTTATTGTAGTATAATATCTTTGGTGTATCTTATTGTAGTATAATATCTTTGGTGTATCTTATTGTAGTATAATATCTTTAGTGTATCTTATTGTAGTATAATATCTTTGGTGTATCTTATTGTAGTATAATATCTTTGGTGTATCTTATTGTAATATAATATCTTTGGTGTATCTTATTGTAGTATAATATCTTTAGTGTATCTTATTGTAGTATAATATCTTTGGTGTATCTTATTGTAGTATAATATCTTTAGTGTATCTTATTGTAGTATAATATCTTTGGTGTATCTTATTGTAGTATAATATCTTTGGTGTATCTTATTGTAGTATAATATCTTTGGTGTATCTTATTGTAGTATAATATCTTTGGTGTATCTTATTGTAGTATAATATCTTTGGTGTATCTTATTGTAGTATAATATCTTTGGTGTATCTTATTGTAGTATAATATCTTTGGTGTATCTTATTGTAGTATAAAATCTTTGGTGTATCTTATTGTAGTATAATATCTTTGGTGTATCTTATTGTAGTATAATATCTTTGGTGTATCTTATTGTAGTATAATATCTTTGGTGTATCTTATTGTAGTATAAAATCTTTGGTGTATCTTATTGTAGTATAATATCTTTAGTGTATCTTATTGTAGTATAATATCTTTGGTGTATCTTATTGTAGTATAATATCTTTGGTGTATCATATTGTAGTATAATATCTTTAGTGTATCTTATTGTAGTATAATATCTTTGGTGTATCTTATTGTAGTATAATATCTTTGGTGTATCTTATTGTAGTATAATATCTTTGGTGTATCATATTGTAGTATAATATCTTTAGTGTATCTTATTGTAGTATAGTATCTTTGGTGTATCTTATTGTAGTATAATATCTTTGGTGTATCTTATTGTAGTATAATATCTTTGGTGTATCTTATTGTAGTATAATATCTTTGGTGTATCTTATTGTAGTATAAAATCTTTGGTGTATCTTATTGTAGTATAATATCTTTAGTGTATCTTATTGTAGTATAATATCTTTGGTGTATCTTATTGTAGTATAATATCTTTGGTGTATCATATTGTAGTATAATATCTTTAGTGTATCTTATTGTAGTATAATATCTTTGGTGTATCATATTGTAGTATAATATCTTTGGTGTATCTTATTGTAGTATAATATCTTTGGTGTATCTTATTGTAGTATAAAATCTTTGGTGTATCTTATTGTAGTATAATATCTTTGGTGTATCTTATTGTAGTATAATATCTTTGGTGTATCTTATTGTAGTATAATATCTTTGGTGTATCTTATTGTAGTATAAAATCTTTGGTGTATCTTATTGTAGTATAATATCTTTAGTGTATCTTATTGTAGTATAATATCTTTGGTGTATCTTATTGTAGTATAATATCTTTGGTGTATCATATTGTAGTATAATATCTTTAGTGTATCTTATTGTAGTATAATATCTTTGGTGTATCTTATTGTAGTATAATATCTTTGGTGTATCTTATTGTAGTATAATATCTTTGGTGTATCTTATTGTAGTATAATATCTTTGGTGTATCTTATTGTAGTATAAAATCTTTGGTGTATCTTATTGTAGTATAATATCTTTAGTGTATCTTATTGTAGTATAATATCTTTGGTGTATCTTATTGTAGTATAATATCTTTAGTGTATCTTATTGTAGTATAATATCTTTGGTGTATCTTATTGTATAGTATAATATCTTTGGTGTATCATATTGTAGTATAATATCTTTAGTGTATCTTATTGTAGTATAATATCTTTGGTGTATCTTATTGTATAGTAGAATATCTTTGTTGTATCTTATTGTAGTATAATATCTTTAGTGTATCTTACTGTAGTATAAAATCTTTGGTGTATCTTATTGTAGTATAATATCTTTGGTGTATCTTATTGTAGTATAATATCTTTGGTGTATCTTATTGTAGTATAATATCTTTAGTGTATCTTACTGTAGTATAATATCTTTGGTGTATCTTATTGTAGTATAATATCTTTAGTGTATCTTACTGTAGTATAAAATCTTTGGTGTATCTTATTGTAGTATAACATCTTTGGTGTATCTTATTGTAGTATAATATCTTTAGTGTATTATATTATAGTAAAATATCTTTAGCTATAGAGTATAAACAAGATTTTTCCTTCAATTTGTTCCGTTATCAATCACAACTCAACCGATAAAACTGAATGCAAAATTACTAAATCATTGATATCAAATGATATTTACTTGCAATTTAAAAAATCTCTAAGATGAAAATAAAAGAGTCTTATTCTTTATTATGGCAATTTAGTTCATTACAGTACAAGCGAAGTAAAGAGTACATGTCAGAGTATATTCTTCCTATGTAGGGAGTAGAGCACATGCAATTTAGATTTGACGAGTGGATGCATATACTAATCATTTAGTTTACAAGCTCGAACAAGAAAGAGCACTTCATGTCGATGGATATAACGAATGGTAATTTCAACGCCGTTACCCTAATGATCAGACATCAAAACCCAATTGATGTGAAGAGAAATAATAGCATATTTGCATAACTAGTATCTACATGCTACAAGAAGATCACTGTAACTAGCAGTAGGATATATATAGCACATATACAGTTGCATGTGTGTAACTATGTCTCTTTCAATCATTTCATGGTTCATAAAGTTTATATTATTTTTCGGGTTAATAGGTCTTATTACGTACTTTTTTGTCCTCTATGCTATAACCGTTACGCTTTACAATTCAATGTTTCAATAGAAGAGTTATTGATACTTTGACCTCATAAGGAAACTTTGCGCATTTTTATAATATACAATTTAACATTAATAGCAATGACTATGTGTAAAATAATGAATATTATACCTAGATAGTATGTTATTGAGGGGACAAAAAAGGATTGAAGGTAAACACAGTTATTGCTATAGGGACCAACTTTAAAAGTTTTCTATGAATAGGACTTTCTTATACTACCCAGATGAAATTAAAAATTTGAGTCATAAGATATGGGGATGTCTCATTATAGTTTGACGCTCCATTACTTCGCCGACGTCACATTGGTCCGACAATTACATATTTCGATCTGTATGTAACTTCTCGTTTGAAACCAAAATTAGAATTAAGTAGTTGTACCCAATGAATAACTATTCTAAATAATTTAATTTTTTTTTTCATTTTAATAATTTCATATTCCTATATTATGTATTTTGTTAGTATGATGCAATCCTTTATTCTATTTCACCGTTTGTTGTGTCCGCTAGTTTGTTGTACTGCACACTTCATGATTTTTTAATGACATGGCGGGAGGTTCAGGTCGACACGCCCCCTTAATACATATTTTGATGTTCAATCAGAAATAAACTGCAAAAGTGTCGGACTAAAGGGGCTCTCGGACTTGAGGAAATGTAGAACTAATGGGGCGTTGAATTGCAATTCAGAAGACCCCACTTAATCTCCTATTTCCCCACCATAAATAAACACACACTAGCTGAAATGCGAACCACAACATTTAAATCAAAATTTCTTGCATGCACAACACAATTTAAATTCCCCTGCATGAAACTGCAATGACAACTGTTTTTTTTTTCGAACGTCCACTCGATCATCATAACACGTATTACTCTTCCAAATGAGACACTCTAAGTACCTTTCATTACGCACATTCCTTTGATTGTATAACAAAATAACACATTATTTGTGCGATTTAAGTGCATGCCTTGCATAAAGTTTTAGAGGAAGCCAGTAAACAACTGAGAAGAACGTGATTCAAAAATAGGTGTTTTAAAAGATCTTATTGGCAGATAGATCATATACTTACGAAAATTTAGTAAACAGAAGGGTAAAATTCATGGAGAATAAAGGTTCCAGTTGCTAGATAGACATTTCATCCGATATGATAATGGAGAATGTTGATAGAGTCTTTACCGTATTTGTCATTCTGACGGTATCTCGATAGATCAAGGCAGGATGTGGTGAGTTACGAATTATCGGTCGGTTTCACATCTTCGGTCATATAAGAAAAAACAATGTAATAATTTGACATATCATTTACCGTGATGAACAATATAAAAAGGTATAGTATTCCCCTCATCGTTACAGTGTTTCTCCAAATTATGATATATAATAGTTACAGTTATTATGTACTATTTTTACTATAGGTTGCTCAAGTAAAGCAATTAGCGTTCAGATGGCTCTAATTGTAAATTTTATGCTAACAAGCTTCAAGACATTGTCTCGACATTCACCTGAGAACAAATTGGAAAATGATGTTGAGGTAAATAAATAAATATGAATACAGTTAGTACCTTGTGCAGTGTTCTGAAGTGACTATTTATTTGGATTTTTAACTTCTGTACACTATAATTATATAGCTATTCCTTTTTAATTAGGTTGAGTTACGAATTATCTGTCAGTACTTCATCTTCGGTCATATAAGAAAAAACAATATAAAAATTATTATTATTATACAGTGCTATCTAATACTTCTGCAAACCCGGGTTTGCAGAAGTATTAGATAGCACTGTGTATTTCCTTTTGTTAACAAATTTTCTATTTATCTTCGTAAATAAGCAGTACTTAACAGAATTCGAAATAACATATAAACTGATAAATAGGGTTGTGACAATATGCTTTCAATATCATAGATCCGGAAAATAATATAGACGGAGAGAATTGAAGAGTATTGAATCGTTCTAAACCTACAGTGGTATATAGTATTCGATACCATTTCGTTTCGTTGCGTTTATGATATTCTTGGGATCTATTGTTTTAAAAGCATATTGTCACAACCCTACTGATAAACGTTATCTATAGATTTTACTTTCATGGGAAGATAAGAAGGCGGCAATGACTCGCGAAAAAATTGAGCTAGATGATGACACTTCTTTCAAAATGATTGTTTTTCACCAGTAATCATTATTTAGATTTACTAAGTATACATCATAGTACATAATTAGTCATGCTAATTCTAATATAAAAATTAGCATGTATTTACTAATTGAATGTTAGCAAATATTAGCCATAACCCCCCTGTACTCTAATATTGTGTGCCATAAATCAAACGACAAATATAATAATTATATGTATAAACCATAATTATTTTTGGATATGTGTAAATTAGTTAAATATTTTAGAATAAACTGAACATTAAACATTAAAGCTTTAATGTTTTTAAACAAAATAAAATATTTTTTTTTAACATTATAAAATATGTAGAAAATGTTCATAATTTCACATGTAATATTTCATTTTACAGCTACTTTCAAACACTTCTATGGAATAAGTTGCCCATAGATTAATTCATTTCAGCTGTCCATATTCATATAACGTATAATACCATACATTAGGATGAATGAATAGCGTCCATAATAACATCCTGGTCTGTAACCAGTGCTTATTTACCCATTTCTCTTGTTGGTGGTGACATCAATCATCAACTAATTATCCTTTCTCCTCTCAAGCCAAATAACGTATAGATTGCTTATCGAAATTATTGCCATTTATCAGAGAAAACGATTGATATTTATTAAATCTATTTCAAATATAGATATATGAGAGTCACTGTGATTGCAGTTCATTACGACAAATCAATGCAAATTAATATGTTTCAGTTAATTATTCAACTCTGGGGACCAATAAGAGAATTATTATTTCAAGACTCACTGTGAGAACTAAAACTTATGGATGGACATTAACTGACGAGAACATTATTAATAGACATCAAAAAAACAATGGGAATATAGGGATGATATGCTTTGTAATTATCAATGTATGGTATAGTTTATTAACTGTATTATTTGGTTCTATTAGAGTTATCTCTATCATTTTCATGGTTAGATCATTATTTGACAGTGTAGAGATTAATGTTTGCAGAGACTAATATTCGCAAACATTTGGAACCTCTTCAGTTTTTAATGTTCTTTATGGCCTCTGTTTATGGTTAACTAAATGAATGACTTTTTGAAATTCTCTTTTAACAGTAATAATAATATTTCATCAACATTTACCATAAGTTGTAAGTTATAATAATAATATAGAAATATTTAATATTTAAGTGTGAATTCTTATTAATATATTTTCTATTTTATTCACTTATCATATTATTGATTTTGATATATTTTTGAAAAAAAGAGAGTATCGTTTATATTTAATAATAAATTGAGGTGCATGTGGGCGCTAATAATTGCCAAGGAACTACCACTTTCTCGCACTGAAATTATATTCCATTATTACCAGCAAATTCGATAATATCAGACCAAAGATTCAGTTCAAACTATTGCATAATAATATACATTACCTGCATTGATATAATTTATATAACTGCAGTTTTTGAAGCCACTCCCCATTTACACACAATGCACATACAATATATGTATAATATGTATATATATATATTAATACATATATTTAAAGGTGAGGAGGAAACCAGCCAGACGGTTTGTTATCGCAATTATTAAAAATGTTTATCCTGCCATAGTGTAAATCTAACCTCACTGCCGTGGCAAATAATAAAGTATTTAATTAAAATAGATGAACTTTATAATGCTTAAAATAACATATATCAAATGACACTGTGTATAATTATGTAAATGTAAGTCTATTTTCAATCATTTTCACTTATAGTTTTACGATATTTTATTTCCCTATCAAATATTTTCCTATTTTGTTCATATAAACACATAATTTCTTCCTAAATTGTGCCTTGCGTGTTTGTAGTAAAATTAGATAGTGGATTGAATCTATTAGTCCATAGTGATGTGATCTGGCAATTTGTTTAGGGTTTATTTAAGAAATTGCATACAGGATGCAGCAAGTTATTTCCTTTTTGATAATAGATACGAAGAAATGGATACGAAAATAGAAAAAAGTCAGCGTCTTCTCTATGACCCCGTCAATCTGGTTTTGAATCTTGTACGTAGTACCTCTCTGCTAATAAATACAGCTACAATCAACGTTAAATCAATCATTTTTCTTATTTCATATGTATATAATAAAATCATAGAGCACATACCTTCACCGCCGCTGTTTTTGGTTCGTTTTGACCTTTTCATAACCTTGACCTATGACCATTGACCAATCGTCCCACCAAATTTCAGGCAATTTGGTTGAATACCTTTTCAGTGATGCAAATAACAAGATTACAAATAAATAATAAATCCGATCAAAAACATAACCCTCCGCAAACTTTGCGAAGGTAAGAAACCTCAATTAACAAAATATACCTGATGGCTGATGTCCAGTTAGGAACACATAAATATTTCTTGCGTTCACTCACCTATGATTTTTAGAAGTTTTTCCTGCTCAGACTCTTCAGGATAGATGATTGAAACAGGATACTCATTATACAGTATCTTTAGGAGGGACTGAGTGTATCCCAAGATATTATAATGGAATTGACTATCATGCATTACATATACATTGTAGCAAATTCAATGGACCCGTCAAGATTTTTTTTTTTTTTGCGGATAATTGCATATAAATAACAAAATATATTATCATATTAATATAAGCTTCTATTTAATTGATCAATTAATTTGAATGATTTCGATACTCAGTAGCTTATAGCATTTACACAACTTTATCACAAACCGGTAAGCTTAACTTACTTAACTTACACTGAACTACTTTTTAGCGAAAAGTGAATTTTAATTTAATTGTAAATGAGTTACTATAAGATCTATTACTTATTAGCAATAGAGATATTTGAAAAAGAAAAGAGATAGCTTTCATATTAGCAAGAGATATTTGCCTTGTCTCGTATTGCCTCTTTTTCACATTAACTGTAGAGATATTTGCCTTGTCTCGTATTGCCTCTTTTTCACATTAACTGTAGAGATATTTGCCTTGTCTCGTATTATCTCTTCTCTCTTTAACTGCAGATATATTTGCCTTGTCTCGTTTTATCTCTTCTCTCTTTAACTGCAGAGATATTGGCCTTGTCTCGTATTATCTCTTCTCTCTTTAACTGCAGAGATATTTGCCTTGTCTCGTTTTATCTCTTCTCTCTTTAACTGCAGAGATATTTGCCTTGTCTCGTATTATCTCTTCTCTCTTTAACTGCAGAGATATTGGCCTTGTCTCGTATTATCTCTTCTCTCTTTAACTGCAGAGATATTTGCCTTGTCTCGTATTATCTCTTCTCTCTTTAACTGCAGATATATTTGCTTTGTCTCGTATTATCTCTTCTCTCTTTAACTGTAGAGATATTTGCCTTGTCTCGTATTATCTCTTCTCTCTTTAACTGTACAGATATTTGCCTTGTCTCGTATTATCTCTTCTCTCTTTAACTACAGATATATTTGCCTTGTCTCGTATTATCTCTTCTCTCTTTAACTGAAGAGATATTTGCCTTGTCTCGTATTATCTCTTCTCTCTTTAACTGCAGAGATATTTGCCTTGTCTCGTATTATCTCTTCTCTCTTTAACTGCAGAGATATTTGCCTTGTCTCGTATTATCTCTTCTCTCTTTAACTGAAGAGATATTTGCCTTGTCTCGTATTATCTCTTCTCTCTTTAACTGAAGAGATATTTGCCTTGTCTCGTATTATCTCTTCTCTCTTTAACTGCAGAGATATTTGCCTTGTCTCGTATTATCTCTTCTCTCTTTAACTGCAGAGATATTTGCCTTGTCTCGTATTATCTCTTCTCTCTTTAACTGCAGAGATATTTGCCTTGTCTCGTATTATCTCTTCTCTCTTTAACTGCAGAGATATTTGCCTTGTCTCGTATTATATCTTCTCTCTTTAACTGCAGAGATATTTGCCTTGTCTCGTATTATCTCTTCTCTCTTTAACTGCAGAGATATTTGCCTTGTCTCGTATTATCTCTTCTCTCTTTAACTGCAGATATATTTGCCTTGTCTCGTATTATCTCTTCTCTCTTTAACTGCAGAGATATTTGCCTTGTCTCGTATTATCTCTTTTTCTTCTGGTAAGTCAACGGCTGACACTCTTGTGACACGAGGTCAAAGGTCACGGAAATACACCCTGATGTCAAATAGTGAAGATGTAACAGGACTTACCTAGTGTACACACAAAATGTGTAGTCAATTGCAGGCACATATGTTTGGTACGTACAATTTAAATATGGAATAAACAATTTATGTGTGTGCATACATACAGATATTTATTATCAAATGAATAAACTATTTACTTTTTAGATCAGTTTTAATAAAATGTATAGTTTGTGAATTCATTCGGTTTGTAAATGAACTTAATTTGGTATCACATTTATAATGATTCCTATCAGCAGTTTATTTATTTTTTGTTTTAATTTTCATTTATGAACTAAAATAGTTTTTTTAGATCAAACATTTTTGCAACATTTATTTGAACAAAATTTTTATAGTTTATATCAGGAGAAACATATATTCTTTCTTATCACACAGTATATTTCTTTAGTCTATATGTATATCATATACTGATATATATGTTTAAAGTATCAATATTATACTTTTAGTATAATTATATTTTTCTTTCATATTCTACAGCATTATCTTATTATCTATAGTTTTAGTCTTTGATACTCTAAACAATTTCATTATCAAATAATCTAAATTAACGATTTAAAAATAAAGATATTACTTCACAGAAATAACGATTAGGTACAAGTAAATCCTTTCCTTTTCATAATTTATTTCACCATAGAATTCTAACTTTGTCTTGGCTATACAATACTAAAAAGCTAACAGAAAATGAATTGCTAAATAACTTCTCAGATACTGATAAGCTAACTCAGCCATAAAATAGCGGTTATCTTATAAATGATGTATAAAGCATTTATGGACATTTTATAGAGGGTATTAGATAAAAACACAAGATTAATGTTCCTTAATTATCACGAGTGTTTAGGGACTCACCTAGCTATGTTTGCCGTTTTAGGAGAGACTTAGTCATTTCAGATAGGCCATTCAAAGTCTGTCAGAACTGCATCACTGATTACACTATCACTTTAGACACAAATGTGGCTTGAACTATCAGAATAACTCTATCAAAATCATTAAAATAATTAATTTAAAAACTTTAGATGATTTTGTATGGGGTAATTATCGGACAGTTCCACATTTTCGGACATGTAAGATTTTTTTTTTTAATTAGTGTCCATGATACCAGCAGGTATCATGGATATCAATTAAAAATTTAAATAGTAATAATTATTATAATATTTTTTTCATACAAGTCCCAAAATGTGGATCTGTCTGATGATTCGGTCTTTACCCTAGCTATATGATCAATTCGAGAAATTCTTATTATTTAGAGAATGCTCATAAATCTTGAAAAGCATTCATTAATTGACCCATCATGAGACACCTCTTACCTGCGTGACTGTTTCACCTTCAGCTCTCATCAATAACAACTTGTCTCCGCTTGAGTCGCGCATCAACTCTACAGATCATCACTTCATCCCTCTAGAACACTTCCATTAGGCAATAGGCATCCGTTCTTATTCATTTCATTACTGAAGGACATCACCTCCAATTATTGATTTTAAAGGAAAGAAGTCCACAAACCTACATGTCCATGACTGTATAGTGTAATGAAGATCGCATACGGTTTTCCTGAATTCAACCAATTAACCTTTTCAACTATCATGTCATAGAATCCCTTCGTCTTCTTCACCCAGGTCAGTAATGTACAATAGTACACTGTATGTTCTTTTTTGTCACTTCAACACCCAATACTCCTATCTTTAATCTTTAAGTTTCTTCGAAATTCAAGTTTAGTTTCACCTACTTGGACCGGCAAAATGAACCCCACTGTAACTACCTTCAATCATTTTAATTCCGAATCTGATGTAGAATGTCAATTAGATTTGGATCAGGTAGATAAATGTCAGTAGTTTCAGTTCTGGATTGACCTCTACAATCAGAAATTGACCTGCATTCGATTCTAACATTTCCTCTTTATAAGGTTTCTCTTACATGAATTTGCATTGATTGTGTGTGAGATCCATGCCCAAAGTAGACGATCTAAATGAAGCTAGAAGTTAGATGTTATTCGATCATCTGAAAAAGATTAACCATCTTCCACACGCCAACCAATTCAGAAACAATAAATAGCTTCATTGCCTTATATCAACATATATTTAGAAAATCTCATAATCAGATGACATAATTTCTATCTCACAGCAGCAGTACATCACATCCACGTGTCCTAAACTCATATCCTGTTGTACACGAAGACATTGCTCTCTTATTTGCTCTGAAATATACTTTTAGAATCTCTGGGCCCATTATACCTAACTACAAAATCTTTACTTTTGAATTTCTAACGGTAGAAGTTCAAGTTACAACTCACGAAGAGTATAATACACATTGAGACAAAATTAGAGTAAAATTGAAAACCAAATTAATAGTTAACTGGCAATGAGTTAAATCGTCTTTCCATCAAAATATAATATTAATATTCTTAATCATCCAGCTGTGATTATTATAGTTTCAATATAAAAAAGACCACGTATATGCAAAATTCAGTTATATATTCAGTTTTCCTTTTATTATTAATTTAGCCAATTGGTATTTGCTGTTGCTTTGAATATCCATTATTTTAATTTGAATATTCATTTGCATGCAAATAATTAAAACTTCATTGTATTCAAATACCACAATTGGAATATACATACTCTTAAGAAATTTGTATAAAATATCTATAAATCCACACCCTATATAATGTTATAAAAAATGTCATACAAGTAAGAAAGCTTGGTGTAAATATGCATTATCTTTTTATACATAATATGTATGATACAGATTTGATAAAAAATGACAAAACATTCCTTTTCTCTAATGTTAGATTTCCATTATCTCTCTAAATAACTTAAAACATTAAAATGTTAAACGGTTTTTGCGACCAAGGCAGGAAAACCTACTGATGGCTTTGGCAGGAAACGAAGTATGAACTTATAGCATAAAAACTAATATTAAATGGCATGTATTACTCTTAGAAAAAAAGGATTGAAATACAACGGTGACATTTACACTGCAATTCACTCGGTTTAAAGAGTTTTATCAATTATTTAACGTTACATTAATTATTTAACGTTATATCAATTACTTAACGTTATATCAATTATTTAACTTCACTCCAATTATTTAACGTTACATAAATTATTCAACGTAATATAAATTATTTAATTTTATATCAATTATTTAACAAATTTTATAAATTATTTAACGTTAATTCAATTATTTAACGAATTTTATAAATTATTTAACGTTAAATCAATTATTTAACGGGTCAATTATGACCCGTTAAATTAGTTAACGGGTCATGTCAATTACTCAACAATTACTTATTAATTGCCTAACGAAATTAAAAACAATCTTGACGCTAATTGTCAAAAACCATCACGAGGCATTACTTCAAAACTAAACAATTTTAATGACCGGGATATAAATATTATGTCTAGACAGGAAGGTATTTTTTTCACCAATGGATAGAATAAATAAACATTTAATGATCGTGTATTGAAGCCTATAAAAAGAAGTCCCGTAAAAAGCTCTTCCCGTCAAAATTATTATCAGTTCACGCAGTTCTATTTCACGTGTATAACGTTCGTGACTGAGCCACTTATTTACTGCAGACACTGTTGTAATATATAGGAGTGAAATGTTGTAATCACGTGCTCTTGAGAGGTAATAAATAAATGCTTGCTTGCAATAACTAGATTCGGGAACTTTTTCCTCCTTGCAACATTTTTCCATTATTTTTCCAAAGGAAATAGACGAATTAATAACCATGATAAGCGGTGCAGTTTCTTTCTATAGATTAACTAGTTCAAAGAAGGAAATAAATGACGTTATAGATTTCCTCAAAGGAAATAATTAAAAATTATATCATGGCAAAAATTAATCTCTAATAAAATTGTTTGGTGGGTTAATTTATATTAAATTATATAAGTTATACCATTATTTGTCTTGAATTTATGTTATCCGTATAATTTAATCAAAAAATTATGCTTTGAGTTTAAATAAGAT
Organism: Caprella mutica; assembly: GCA_947561585.1. Taxonomy (NCBI): domain Eukaryota; kingdom Metazoa; phylum Arthropoda; class Malacostraca; order Amphipoda; family Caprellidae; genus Caprella; species Caprella mutica. The sequence continues at coordinate 135,193 of CANNZV010001916.1, forward strand.
TTTCCATGTGTAAAAATTATTTAGAAAAGATAACAAATGGTTTTGATTTGTTTCATGTAATGGCATCATTGAAATTAATGGACAATATATAAATAAAGCTATAAGCTATAATATAAAACATATATTATAAATATTTTTCATAGAAAATGACTGATAACATAATAGTGGATAAAATAATGAATAATTTTGTAATTTGCTGCATTGATAAGAAACTAGGTTTATATTTTTGATCTGTTTTTATAGATGATAAAACATTTATGGTAGATAATCTGAAGCAATTAATCGTTATCAAATTACTAGTCCTTTTTCGAATAAATGATTCTATCATACATATCACTATAACGAAGTATCCATCGACACGATACGCATGAAAAAATATTAAAATTATAATATTTTTTAATAACTTTGCACAAAAATTGTACCACACTAAAAAATCAACTTTTGGATTTTTTTTCATTTCCTTTTTTAAATTTCTTTACCTTTGCACCAGTACATTTTCCCTCCACCTAAATCTAAAGCTAATAAATAATCTAAAATTCTAAACCATATCACCAACCAATGACAATATAGTACGTTATATCAACCAATAGCAGTACTTGTTCTTATTAGGAGTACATTATACCCTGACTATTAAAACAAGTCTGTAACTAACAAAGACGAATATCTTTTGCTGTGTACCTACTCTCAATCACGTGCAAACGTTACGCCTCGTTATCATGTCCGACGAAAACGCCTTGCAGTTACGCTCCTCTATCCATATCATTAGCCGATAAAGATAGAGTTCTTCTCTATCTTACATGGCGTGAGTGATATTCATTGTTTTTTCTTTCTCTAAACTATCAAATAATTCAGGAAACTAGAGAATGTGACGGGTAATTACTGTGCTAGTCAACAGCTAAATATTCGTAAACAATGTTAAATCAATGAGGTATACTTATTTGGTATGGTGCTTAGTGTACTTTTGAAGCTCTTTCTATATTTTTACAATCAGTTTGTAATTAGTTAAACTTATCATGCTTTTCTTATGATTTTTTATTTTTCTCACTTTTTAATTTTTCTCTCATTTTTTAATTTTTCTCACGAATTTTTCTTACTATAAAAAAAATCAGTTTTTTATGATTTGAATTTTTCCCACATTCATCCATGTTGAAAATATTGATTGCATGTCGTAATTAATAGATTGTACTATTTATACAGCTGCCTTTATGATAATATTGTAATTATATCTTATCTGTATTTGTGAAAAAAGAGTTAGGCAAATAATACACCATTGGTATATGAGTTATGTCTTCTTTACTTAGGTGTACTCTAAATTACTGTGATAATTCAGATCGATATATGAATATTACACTATTTTTGATCATTAATATAAATTTTTATGCTATATACCAATGGGTGTAAAACAATATAAATTTATACGTTAATTTTTTTTTTTACTTTTTTACCCGAAAAATATAATAAAAAAAATTATAAAATATATTTAATCATTTACACATATATATACAGATGGTATAAATACAACTACGGTCACACTCCTTGTACATCTAAATAGAAAATATGTAAATCCATATATAGAATATAAATATTGGCGAGATTTTATATAGCTTCTTGTCACGCAATCGATTATAATTGCTCTTTCTTGTCAATACTATCCCAATATCTGCAAACAGTAAGAAATTTCACAAAACATGTAGAAGGATAAAGAATTACTATATTTATTTTTACATAATTACCTCTTAATTTGATTCGGAAATATAATTAATCAAAAATGTATATCAGATCAGAATATTCTCGAGGAAATTACTATATATTGCACATAATAATTATTTTTCCTAATCCATAGAAATTACTGAATCAAACTCTCTTGTTAATTCTTTGATTCCATCAAAACTGCAAGTCACTTTCCTCTATAAATTGACAGGCATATAAAATTTTATTATTCCTCCCTAATCGATTTTTAATATACTTATTGACTGTGAAGGTTTATCAACTAAAGCAAACTCCATCCTCCTTATTATACATCACGCTGACACTCTGCATGAAAACATCTAACAAAGGATATAAATAAACCAATAAAAAGTGTTTTCGCTCTTCTAGGACGCTGATCCTTTTAAGGTACTTGGTAAGTATATTTATATGGCTGTTATTGCCTGTTTTTATTAGATAATTGTTATAATTCATAGGTTTTAGACACACACCCAGCGAAACAAAACCTGGACGTTGCTCAGGACAGGGATAACATGTTACAGGACATTCCTTTGCTATCGTCTGCATATCCTTTGTTATCTAATTGAAGGGTTCCTCTATAGGATACTATTAATAGATTCCGATGCTTTGAAAAAGAATCGTGTTTGAAATGGATCCTTTAATAGATAAAGGCTAATTTCTACCTCCGTTAATCAGTTTCCGATTCAGAATAACTATATTTACGGACCTCTGGAAATGTTATGGGATATTGAAGCATCCTCCTGTGCTAAATTATTGCATTTTTAATTAATTTAAAATGAAATCCATAATTGTAGGGTATTTGAATTTATTGGAAGCTGATTCTTTGTATCCAAATATTCTGTTTTATATTGACTCTACCTTATATATTGTAAGATTGCATAATACTATATAAATGAGATAAAACGCTCATTTATAGTAATTTATACTAATTAAATAGGAGCTCGAATAATTGATAAAGCATAATTAAATTAATGTTGGATAATTTTACTTCAGTATTACCAAGAATAAAAATCAATTTTGTTGCTAATTTTCACAATATTATTATTTAGCATATTATCTCAAGTATGTATATCACATTCGTTGAATCTATTTACTTCAATGAAAATAGATAATTTAGCTCATATATATTATTTATTTATAGCTACATATTAAATATTTATTGATTTTCATTTGATCTAGCTTTTAAATTCTTAGAAGTGATTTCAGTAACAAGATAACCATCCTAAAGTTGTCTCAATAACATGCAGGAACATAAAGGAACGGATGCGCTTATAAAAAATATCTCTGACTCTTGAACCTACCTCACGGATGTTTTTGAAGGCATTGAGGTTTTTGTTCATCATCCAGAGCAATAGTTATTATCCCTATTTCTCACCAATAGTTAGCGCTATTTCTCATACTAGAGCAATAGTCAAAAAACCATAAAAAACAGGAGTTATTAGTCATTTAATGATAGAATGATATCGAACTTGGTTTTGAAATTAGCATAAACCGCAAAGGTTATTTTATGAATTAAAGACGTACGCTCAATATTGTCATGTGCAATCAGCAATCATGAAAATGAAGAAATAAAATAGGTTTATATGGAACTTTTTCACTATTCAAACATGATGAGGAAATTTATAATGTAAAGATTTGTACAGGAGCTCCTTGGGAGAATTTTGTGATGGGATCACTGTAGATTAACAGTGGATATCTCTTAATCTTCTCTTCTCTTTAAGAGAGGCGGCTCTTAATCTTCTCTTCTCTTTAAGAGAGGCGGCTCTTACTCTTCTTTTAAGAAAGATCACCTCTTGATCCTTTCTATCCGAGTCAAATTGACTCAAAATTTGAGTTTTCAGTTTGACCCAAAACTGGCTCAAAACTGTGAGTCAATTTGACTCATCCTAACATTTTACTCAAAAACAAGAGTCATTTTGACTCCTTATTCATAGTCAGATTGAGTCAAGTAGAGTCAATCAAGAGAAAAGACTCCAATATTGGAGTTTTGCAGCCTTGACTCAAGCGATGAGTTATTGACTCGAAATTTTTTCTCGGTATGGTTAGCAATCATTTTCATAGTCAAAGTATAACCATTTTGCGTTCAAACTATTCAATGAAATCTCACGGAAAAGATACTTACACTACTTGCATTGAAATCTCTGAAAGACCATTATAATATGTGATGAAAATATTGACCTTATTATGAATATAAAGTGAATTTAAAGTTTGTAATGATTATTTCAGTAAAATAGACTTTATAATTATACCAATAAAATTTAGAATCACTTTTTTTAATTTTACATTTAAATATACAATAAAATTTAGAATCAATAATAACATTATAACTGTGATTAAAATATGTTAAATATTACAATAACCCCGTAATTACATCAATAACATATCACATTCACACGATTAATTTCTCGATTAAATTAGCTTACAATAAATTACTAATACCTAATTACCAGGTGAAGATTTAAGGATTTCTACAAATTCTTGTCACGAACTCTGAAGTCAAGAGTCTCAGTCTTCAGACTTCGTGAAGTGTTTGCTAATGAAGGAAACATTATGAAGTAAAAAGAAACATTATGAAGTAAAAAGAAACATACTGAAGAGTGCTATTGTTCTGCAGTAACAAGTCAGAAGAGTACCTTTGTCAACAGTCACTGCAATCCGATGTTACGGGCTTTTTTAACTGCATTTCACTTTTCCCTAGTCAATCTTATTGAGTATTCTGCGGATAATTAGGTTGTGCGTGACTCAGCAATTTGTGATGTTTACCTGCCTGTGGGTAGGTGAAAAATGATTGAACTTTGTATCTACTACCCGCTGATATATTAAAGTGGGATTTATGATGATTATTAAGAGAATTCAACTATTATTCCTTTGGTTTAAATGTGGATCAATTTATAGTGGGGTTTACGACGATTTTTATAGGAGAATTAATATTTTTTTTGGTTTAAATGTATCTTTCTCTAGCTGTGTATATTTAATACATAATAATACAGTTGATTAAAAAAGTACAGTTAGTGCCAATTATTTATATTAACATTGTAACTTCTACCATACATTATTGACGCAGATGGAATTATTTCTAATTCATTAACATTGTAATTAATATAACATTTATTTATTATTTCTTGATGTTCAGTTCTTCTCTTTTTTGAAACTAATCACTTTGACTCATTTCCAAAAATTCCAATTTTAGATTTAAATTATTTCAATAGAAAATAAAAAGATGTAACAAATTTTCGCTTGTTTACTTTAATATTATTTATTGATATAATTTAGCTTCACTGAGTCAACATGGAATATATCGACATGCATGCACGATAAGAATTGATAAACCTATCAAAATCCACTTATATCTTCAACTAAACTCATATCTATTTATATAATAATATATATTAAATCTATCTTCCGAGTTAACTATGAAGATAGCGAACATTTTAGAAAACAGTTAATAGCTAAAAAAATAATTATACTCTGTGGCTAGTTGAATCAATTTCTAAAAAATAGAATCCAAATTAAATATAATCTACAATAAAACTGTTCCTCATTTATTTTACATTTTATTCTAATTGCGCTATCTGATTATACAATGAATACATAAATACATTTATATCTATTTTTATTATCTGAATAATTGGCAAAGTGGATTTCGATTTAGAAACCAGTTACCTAATAAACTATATTAAGTAACTTCCATGCAACATAAATGATTAAAACTCGATTCAAGTTGTATATGCCTCTAATCTAATCCACGCAGGTTCCAAATTCTATTGATAAAAACGGTGCAGTTAGCTATTTGTCATGTTGTTTAGTAACCATGTCTGTCTTGCAGCTAACAATTGATATTCAGCTTGCGTGCGATCACGTCTTTGTTATAGTTTGATTAATTCTAGCTATATGAGACTATAGGTATATTTATTGCCTTGGTGTTGTGAATTGGATGAACAGTTATTCTCACACAAAGCATTCTGCACTCTGATTGACATATTGCTTTAAGCAGCTCTCAGGAGGTGTTCTTAATCTTCTAGCTATTCAGATTTAATAGTGTTTGGAGTAAGCAACTAAAGACTTAAAATTAGCATTCGGGTAGATCTAATGTTACGATCCGTCAATCATCGCACCAAAAGTCCATGCATGAAAGCTCAAAAAAGGAAAACTAATTCATACATTTATTCATGCCAAATGCACCGTATATGCAAACTATGTGAATCCCACGTTAGGTTATCTGATAAATAATAGTGCATATGAATATTAAAATGGACTATTTGCATGTGCTGCATGGTTTAAGTTGAAACTCCCGCAGCTCCGACAAGCTTTTACCAATTGCTGTTTCTGAGGCTATGCTTGAATTAAAAGGATTGATGACTGTGACGCGGACGCCATTTCTAAAGCTTTTACTGTCAAGAATCATCCATTACCATCACCGAAATTGAATGTACAAACATAAACTACTTAGGCTAGCCAATAGCGGGAGACATTTATGCAAATAGTGACGGTCATTAATTCTTCATACTCTGCGGTATTTTGGCCAACCTCCACCGTCAAAATTGGATACTCTTGTTGATCTTACGTCATTCTTCAGTTCATGGATCGGCTAATTTCACTTCAGAGAAATTATCAACTGCTTTTGCAGATAACTTTCACATGATAGCATCTAATGGCCTAGTAAACAGGAAATTTGTGTTCCATAAAATGTTTTACCAATCGAGTTAACTCTCTGAACGTACACCGTTACTTATTGATCGCATATATCGATTCCAAATATGCAGGAAAATTCAAAGACTTAATAATTATCAACGCTATATTTACTATTCAATTTCAGGTTTCTAGATTATTCAATGAAAGGCATAAGGAAATGAACTAATGTATATAATCAGGAATAACACAAATTGGCTCTCTAAATTAACCCACATATCTTAAACACTCCGTGTTTTCTATTTCAATTGTTGCTATTATCAGGGTTGATTGCTCAGGTGTTTTTGCACTCAATGACTGACAAGAAGACAGTGAAATAATGCACCGTGTCAGTCATTCAGACAGCGTCACAGGCAAACGAATTTCCGCTCTTATTTTTGACAGTGCGTCATGTAACAGATTCATGGGACACTTTGAATGTTCTGGACGTCATTTTGACTGACAATGAATGCTCTCTTCAGTTGATTAAATGACAACCTATTATGCTGCACTCTTAAACTATAATCACCTCAAATGGGTTGCCTAAGAGCCCTGCTAGAGGTCTAGAAAAGAGTTATAACATTTAAGGGAGTGTTTTAAGAAGCTTATCGGGTATCTGTATAACTGTTCTACAGGGCACAATTCACACAACTGTTATAATTGAATAATATCTATGTTTGGATGTGTAAGAGCTAACAGGGACAACGCACTCACCAATTCACAGTCAACTGATTGCAGCTCACGTCAGTCATCCTACCAAATGTAAAATAGGAGCGTTTTTTTCACCGCTTTCAATACATGAGCTTTAGAGCATATCAAGCATTGCGCATGTGCAGTTCTTCTTTTTATTTGCTTTATATTCTCAACGCAAGTGTAGCTTGTGTAGGACGATAATAATTTGAGCAAATTGGTACATATTAGGTGCTAGGTAGTGATCTAGCAAATTAGGTAGATATCTGAGGTAGACTCTTGTCAGCGGTCTGTGTTATTTGCGGTGTGGTTATTCACACTTCTAAACGTTTGATCTGTAATATCTCACTGCATGTCTTCGCATATTAAATATATTCATTCAGATTAATTAACTACACTGACGCTGAGGTAGAAATAAAGGGTGGAGTAAAATTAAACTTGAACAATTTTCTTTGAAGTGATGCCTAGTAGCAATTATTATCTTTGGGCAAAATAAATTATCATGCATTATAATGATGACTAGGCAAGCTTAGGATTAACATGTGTATATAATATAAATGATTTGCCAACGTGGTCTTTAATACTAGGGTATGATAATTATGCAAAAAAAAATTATCATTATATAGGAAATGAAAATGTAAATCATAAATTAATATAACTTTATTAATTTCCCTTATTGTAAATATAAATTTTATAGGATAAACTTTCTTGTTAATTTCCTATAATTTATAATTGAAATAAAAATGCGTTAGTACGTGTGTCGGTGTTGTACAACAACTCTAAGCACAAAAACTCTTCCTCAAAAGTTGCCTCTTTTGGGCACACATGTATTTTTCTTCTAGCATCTTCTCAATTTCTGTGGCCAGTAAAAAGCATATTAGGCAACGCCCAATACAGAACATTCACGATACCCAACATTAACCCGAAGATCTTTTGGAAGAGTCCCCAACACCCTTAAAGCAAAGCTATTTACATTTCATCGGAAAATGGTATATATTACTTTAGCGAAAGAACAGCATGATATAGTCTTTTGAAGCGTGTTTCCCGGTTATAAAGGACTTTGCTATGATATTTCCTTGTCACTTGGTGCCTGGGCTGCATGGTGTTGCCATAAATCATTGGCACTCCTTGAAAAGTCGCTAGAGATGTACCTATGGCAATGGGGACATCGTGTACCTATAGGGGACATCGTGTACCTATAGGGGACATGGTTTAACTATAGTGGACATGATGTGTACCTATAGGGGACATAGTTTAACTATAAGGGACATGGTGTGTACCTTAAGGAGACATGGTGTACCTATAGTGGACATGGTGTACCTATAGTGGACATGGTGTGTACCTTTAGGAGACATGGTGTACCTATAGTGGACATGGTGTACCTATAGTGGACATGGTGTACCTATAGTGGACATGGTGTGTACCTATAGGGGACATTGTGTACCTATAGGGGACATCGTGTACCTATAGGGGACATTGTGTACCTATAGGGGACATGGTGTACCTATATAGGGGACATGATGTACCTATAGCTAAGAGGAAATGGAGAGAGTGTATATTAATTAATACTTATATATTAATGATTACGAACTATATTATTTTTAAATTATAAGTTACGAAAATAATAAATTTAAAAGTTTTAACCCCTTACCTTTCTAGTGATCACATTTAGTTTCTTAATTGAACAAATCACTTTAACTGGTTTTCGGAATGATAAGGGAATAATTTAGACTATGTTCCAATAATATTTTCCCAGTGGAAAAGTGAAGCACATATATAAAGCCTCTACCGCAGAGTTTCTAAGTAAAAGACTGATGCACAGAGAGTTACTTTACGCTAAATAGTGTAATTTAAAAAGTAGATTTATGTTTTCGAAATTGTTTCGCATTGAAATATATTGATTGTGGTGTTATTGAGTTATTTTCTAAGCTAACTTGTGTTAAGTAGTTTTGGTAATGTTCGGTTATCTGGATAGTGTTCGGTTATCTGGGTAGTGTTCGGTTATCTGGGTAGTGTTCGGTTATCTGGGTAGTGTTCGGTTATCTGGGTAGTGTTCGGTTATCTGGGTAGTGTTCGGTTATCTGGGTAGTGTTCGGTTATCTGGGTAGTGTTCGGTTATCTGGGTAGTGTTCGGTTATCTGGGTAGTGTTCGGTTATCTGGGTAGTGTTCGGTGATTGGTACTGTTCGGTGATTGGTACTGTTCGGTGATTGGTACTGTTCGGTGATTGGTACTGTTCGGTGTTCGGTGATTGAGTAGTGTTCGGTAATTGGGTACTGTTCGGTGATTGGGTACTGTTCGGTGATTGGTACTGTTCGGTGATTGGGTACTGTTCGGTGATTGGTACTGTTCGGTGATTGGGTACTGTTCGGTGATTGGGTACTGTTCGGTGATTGGTACTGTTCGGTGATTGGGTACTGTTCGGTGATTGGTACTGTTCGGTGATTGGGTACTGTTCGGTGATTGGTACTGTTCGGTGATTGGGTACTGTTCGGTGATTGGTACTGTTCGGTGATTGGGTACTGTTCGGTGATTGGGTACTGTTCGGTGATTGGTACTGTTCGGTGATTGGGTACTGTTCGGTGATTGGTACTGTTCGGTGATTGGGTACTGTTCGGTGATTGGTACTGTTCGGTGATTGGGTACTGTTCGGTAATTGGGTACTGTTCGGTGATTGGATAAAGTCATTATATTGATACTACCACAGATTAATATTTTTCCCTTTTAATATCTGTTTCCAAGTAAAAATGTGACACACGGACAGACACACAGAGAGTCTTTCATTTCTCTTTTTACAGATAAAATGCTATTCACATTTAAGTATCATTATTTCGTTTGCATATTCCACATCATACATTTCGAATAAGGCTAATAATTCAATACATTGTTTTATAATGAATATTCATTAATAAGTGTTCATTTTTAAACATGGCGTTACGAAAGTATAAGTATATGTTAAGTTTATTTAGAGAATAGATAGGTTATCATTTTTACTGCAATGATTTATTGATATTTTCTATGGTGAGTAGGAATTTATTAACTGAATATTAAGCCAATTATATGGATAAATTAAATCGAACTCGAAAATACATTAACAGGTTAAGATCTTTTTATTTATCTTCATTAATTTAAAAGATTATATACTGTCCATGCATTTATTTAATATATATAATTAGTAAAGTTCGAATCAAATGAAGTCAGACTACAAAATTTACACTAAAACAAAAAACTGAACGAATGTTAGAATCAATATTATCGTGTAACTGTTAAATAATCAACAGTAATTTGTTTATTTAGTGAATGATTACAATTCTATTATCAGTCATTTGAATATAATGACTCTGTGTACACAATAAAAAGGTCACTATATTCTAACTATAGTTGTTTGGTAGCGTATAGTCGCAGATGTTCCTTATAACACTACGAACTTAATCATTAGCCACTAAGTTCGATATTACTCGTATGTACATTCACAACATCACCTCCCCAACTTTGAACTGGTTCGCAGACGAGCAAAACTTGTTTTGGCAATAACCTGAAAAATCCTAATTTATATCCTTTGCAAACGGTCTCTTGTAGAGCTGTAGAATATGTACTGTATGAGCGAAAAAGTAGAGCTATCATAATGTTTAATATTCCAATTGCAATTATATAAGATAAAGAAGATAAAATAAATAGATTTACTCAGTTTAATGCATTGCAAATAGATATATGAACGTATGATATTTTTCTTATCAATAGGTAGGTATATTATCAATTAATGATACATGCTTGTTACTTTCTAGTTCTAGGCATCGGAAATGTAACCACGGACCCCCAGCAAAGTATAGCCAATAAACGATCAACCATATCCTGTTGAAAAAAGGGACAGATGATTTTTTATCTGTTCAGTACCACATTACCCAGTAGGAAAGTTATGTGGGGCCATCGAAAATTAAAGATCAATACATTTATTGTGGTTATACTTATGGCTTCTTCCATAAGTATTCATTAACATTTAAATAGGTGAATAAATCAGAATATATTCTCCTTAATTCACTATAATAATTTTCTTTTTTCAATGAAAACGAATGGATTTGTTCCAGTGAGTCAAATATAAACATCGGTGCACGAAATTAGCGCAAAATTAAAATACGATAAATAAAAAGCCGCACTAATTGACAGAAAAAGTTGGTACCAAAATGCAACATCTGGTACGCGAGGTGAAGGTGCATCAATTAAACTTTGTCACTACATTAAATTACTGAGGTAGTATTTAATTAGCTTCGTTATAGAGTTCCTCTCACACATCCTCCATGGCTCTGTTCGTTATCAAAATAATTGCAAGTGTTACACTGGACATATCTGAACAGTCACAACTGCAATCGAATGTGTAATTGTTTTCTAACAATTACACTGTATTGACTGTTTTATTTTTAGAAAATAAAATTGTGATGTAAAGTTCCAAATCAATATTTTTTGTACAATCCTTCGGGCACAAAAAGTACATTGTTTTTTTTTTATCCGTGGCACCATATTTTTGTCTTCTTTTGTCTTACTTATTTCATATAATTCATCTCTCTTATAGAGATCTATTTCACTTCAGTCATCTCTCTTATAGAGATCTATTTCACTCCTGTCATCTCTCTCGTAGAGATCTATTTCACTTCAGTCATCTCTCTCGTAGAGATCTATTTCACTTCAGTCATCTCTCTCGTAGAGATCTATTTCACTCCAGTCATCTCTCTCGTAGAGATCTATTTCACTCCTGTCATCTCTCTCGTAGAGATCTATTTCACTTCAGTCATCTCTCTCGTAGAGATCTATTTCACTCCAGTCATCTCTCTCGTAGAGATCCATTTCACTCCTGTCATCTCTCTCGTAGAGATCTATTTCACTCCAGTCATCTCTCTCGTAGAGATCTATTTCACTCCTGTCATCTCTCTCGTAGAGATCTATTTCACTCCTGTCATCTCTCTCGTAGAGATCTATTTCACTCCTGTCATCTCTCTCGTAGAGATCTATTTCACTCCAGTCATCTCTCTCGTAGAGATCTATTTCACTCCTGTCATCTCTCTCGTAGAGATCTATTTCACTCCAGTCATCTCTCTCGTAGAGATCTATTTCACTCCAGTCATCTCTCGTACAGATCTATTTCACTCCAGTCATCTCTCTCGTAGAGATCCATTTCACTCCTGTCATCTCTCTCGTAGAGATCTATTTCACTCCAGTCATCTCTCTCGTAGAGATCTATTTCAGGTAGTTTTGTGTTTCTTCACCAGCAAGACTGACTGTTTCTAACCGCAAGGCAAATCTTCGTTAGATCAGCTCGTAGTAATTTATCCCGTGGATGTTTTCTCTAAGATTAGTCTGATTTAGTAGATTATTGCTATAGGTTAGATATAGAATTATCTGGAATGAGTGTCGCCAAAATATGACACATTGTACAAGTTTCTTTTCACTCGTAGTTTTGTCTTACATGTACTGTGAGAATCATTTCCAAGTTTTTTTTTGGGGGAATATTTCATACCAATGAAGTTATAACACATTAAATTCTACATCAAAAATTATTTTTTTTTTGTTTAAAAAGATTTAAAAATCAATCGTAAACAAGAAAAAAAAATAAAAAAACATAATAGTTGATTCAAAATAAACTCCTTTCTACCTGACTATTCATTCAGTTAATTAAATCTTCTGTTTATATATATTAATTTTTGTATTCTAATAGCAAAGAAGATGTGGAACAATTTGATTAATTAAACATAGTTTGACGAGTTGAAAATAATGATAATTGTTATGGAACCATTATGAAAATCTAATTGAAATACTTATTAAAATTCTAGAATCACCTTTTAGCATGAAAGATAAGCTGCCCAATACTAGTTTGATTACCAACTTGGTCCTAATAATTGTTAGTATTATTTGACTATATTAATTATTCACAATTTTCCATTCAGATACTAAACTGAAAGATATATCAATTGCTGGCATTATTTGTATTATTCTTTTATAGCTGCAAGTTCATTTGTAGCTGCATAATTAATGCAAGCGGTAAAGATGAACATGAATTGCAATCTAAAGTGAAGATGAAACACTCCCAGATGGTTCAAATTGAAATCACGAAATAATGAACAGAGTTTCCGTTGATACCCAACCGAAAATTTGGAAATCGTTCCCATTCGTCTTCTGATATTCGAATCGTCATAAATTAAAAACAATTAGTCTATCGTCTTCTGAACCGACGATGATGCATAAAACGATTATATTTTACAATGCAATTAAAATTAACTGCTACCTACAATAACTGATAATTCATCTGTAGAATTTTTGTTCCTTATCCAATTGGATGCCTTGTACACCTACAACTGATTATCCTCTGCTACAATGACTATAGACAGACTAATTGATGGTAAGTCAGAGGTAATAGAAGATGACTGAGCGATGTCTGCCCATGTTTGTACAGGAGTCTTCCTTTATTCCAAGCGATGAGATTTGACCAAAGTCAAATTGACTTTGCTCAGCTAATTTGCTCTGATGAGTCAATAGAGATGCAGTTGTTCAGAAGTCATCACTGATGAAGAAAAGGAATTGCTGTGATTAGAACAAACCCTTCGTACCAATTTCTTTCAGATGTAATTAGGCGATAGTGATGCCTTTGGTTAGCGGCTTGTATATACCTTATTAGTTTTTATTTTAGGAAGATATTTTAACAATATAAATGTGATGTTGCGGATCATTTTAGTTTTAATGCAAATATAAATAAAGCCAAAATATTAACAATACTTATATCCATAACCATCTCAGTACTGCTACAAAAATTTAATGTATTATACGGAATAGAATTTTAATTTAAACGCTCAAATTGAATAAAATAGTATTGACACAATTTAATTTCGGCAGATTCCATTTAAGTTTTCCACATATAAATCGTTATTTTTGCACCATATATACCGTGGTTAAAATATCTTAAATAAAACAATTAAAATGCAAGGACCCTAAAATTCACTTCTTCAATACTGATAAATTTCAAGTCGTGGTAAAATACTAATAAAACTTTGTTTAATTTTGCGCCATGTTAGTTAAATTAGAATAATTCATGAATTCTTGCCATTGGTTCATTTTTCATGAATACCTGTAGATTTATTTGAGAGTGCATATATGTATTAATTTGACCTGCACAATTGTACATTATGCTCATTTTAATGAAACTACTATTTAATTAATAATTATTAGAAAGAATGAACTACAAAATTCTTTCATAACGAAGAAGTGGGTACATGAAAATTATCTTAAATCTCCATCAATAAAACACAATATCAATGCCCAAAGGAAGCTTTCAAATTTATATTCTATTCTCCTTGTCATTATTACTCAATTTATATTTAAATGATATTTAAAGTATCTATAAACTCCAGAGAAAAACATATTTATGACATCAATTGGGAAACATATTCAGTAGAACACTAATGCATTAATTTTGGTTAAAAATTTAATTTATTGAAATTATAGCGCACTTGGAATTTCATGGAATTTAAATCCAATGAACGTATAAATCCACACCCAAATATTACTGTACCTTAGAAATACTAAATCCAACACTCAGCTGTAAACCTTAGTTGGTTGCGTGCCTGGGAGAATTATTCTGCATGAAAACAATTAGCTTATAGTTTGGTAACTATTTTAAATTATAGATGCACTATATGCTGAAATATATCTTATAAAGTTACTTTAATGACCAGTGATTAGGATTACACCTTCGAGTGCTCTGTCCCAATTATCTCATCAACATGTATTCTATTTTTCTTCGTTTTTTCATATATAGGAAAACCATACCTGGTCAGAAAATATACTTCGGAACCTGGAAGAAACTGTAGAACACCTTGAAAAGTTTTAATCAAAGGAAATAAAAAACAGATATATTTATATGTATCTATATAAGGAAGAGAAAAGCTTTTGTTTGAATTGCCGATGCCCATCACCACACGACAAGATTAAACAAGTTTACTTTAAATACTTAATTTCTGCATAAATTTATCTCCCTATTCGGTGATGCTCAGGTAATTCCTCTAATTTTTCCAATACGAATTAACCAATCAATATAACGAGATCTTGAATATAAAATAGCTCAAGAAAGTACTACAGCAGCACTTATATGTACGTAATACAGAACACGTACGGTCAAGGGAGAAGATTGTTAAAGTGTACATATAGAGATCATCTGCAAGGAATAGGTAATCCTTGATAAAATTAAATTTATGTAAATAAATTATTCACCTCTTTTAGATAGGTTCTTACCCAAAATCTTTATTACGAAATAGTTTAACACATACCGTACTATACATATCTTCATAACAAAATGCACTATACTATATAGTGGAGAAAATATAAAATCATCTATCTTCTCGGCAACGTAAACAAATGATAGCTACATAATGTGTTACTTTTTATGACTTCAGTTGCACCTACATCATTATGGTAATTATGTATTATGTTTTATTGTGATGAATAAACATGATTTGCATCATATTCTGTGCATCATTATGTAATTTGATATGTATTTTAAATTGTAATGCAATTGACGACCATTTATACTACAACCATTAAAAGGAAATTGTTCGATTATATCTATAAGGTATATAAACTGTAAGTGGTCGTGCAAGGTTAATAATAATCGGTCAAATTTATATGTTTTACACCTTAGTATAAATAGAGCATGGGAATTTATATCCATTTAATATCAGAAGAGCCAGCTTTAATATTAAGTAATTGATATCATCGCGTATTTTGAACACATTCTAAACGCTGGCGGAAATTATA
This sequence comes from Caprella mutica, assembly GCA_947561585.1. NCBI lineage: Eukaryota > Metazoa > Arthropoda > Malacostraca > Amphipoda > Caprellidae > Caprella > Caprella mutica. Next base: position 151,074 of record CANNZV010001916.1, read on the forward strand.
ATATGTTTTACATCCGTGTATTAGTACATTGAGTAGTGTTACCCAGGTATTATAGGTACTTATTCCATTTTAATAAAGTCTTTCAGTCCGTATATCATGGCTTAAAGTGGCAAGGAACTCATGTTATGATGGTTAATTGGTAAAGAACCGCCAGGCGGTTCAGGACCACAAACTAGAAGATTGTAGATGATTCAACGTACTCTACTTTGCAGGACTTATCTATCTTATTCAGTTACTCTCTATTAATTTTATAGTTTTTAGATTATTAATAAGGAATTGTTAATAATGTACAGAGATAGCAGAGTGTCGTTATATAGAAATAACTGCTGTAATTTGAAAATGATCGATGAATGACCTAACAAAAAAATTGTATACCCGAGTGTAATATATTTTATATGTAGATAATTATTGATCAGCTATTACGGATATTAATGATACAGAACTGTCAAATGATGTAAATTATATAATAAGGATAAGAATTTATTATAAAAAAAGAACATATCAAATCCTCAACCCACTATACATACCCTTATGGTGAAGAGAATTTTCGGGCATGTATAATGATTAATTACACGCAAAAAAATAGTACATTTCTATATCACTATTATTACCTAATTAACACGTTAGGAATAGCTAAATTATTATCACTTATTATGTTTGTTCTAGTTGTATCAAAATGGCAACTAAACGAATCACTATAAATCATTACCTGCATCGCAGTGAGTGATAGCAGGAAACTATTGTTTTGTTATCAATTTGATTGGTGCACTTTATCGAAGTACTATGGTTGCTGTATTTATTTCATTTCAAATTTTCATTAGCAGACTTTCATATTTTTTAAGCATTGTTTTTAACAAGTCTTCAAGTATTCATTGCATAAAATATCTTTCTTTGTTACTATTTATTACAATGGATTTATATTTGAATTTTCTATTTTTGGTTTTTGATTATTTTTCATGTTGAGGTAGGTCTTTTTTTTTTTTTTTGATCAAATTTTGTTTACTTATTTTTCTTTCTCTAATTTTATTTTGGGCTGCCTTTCAAAATAATATCGGTTTGTTGAAAAATTTCCATTATAAAAGTGTTATTTTTCTTTGACAATAATCAATTGATTATTGAATTAGAATGTTAAGATGAAATAATCACCACTTCTATTTGGATTAACAGTTATAAAATAATCAGCCCAATTAATACATTTAATGACTATTCTATACACTTCATATATCTCTAATTTAGATAAAGATATTCTATAAAATCTCCATATAAAGGAGTACGACAAAACTAAATAAACTATCAAAATAAATTAAAAGGGTTCAGAATTTATATCATCTATAACCAAATATATAGTCATTAAATAAATGAAAATCAATGAACATATATTAACGATAATGAATATCATTAAGACTTATAAGTCAATGAAAAAAATATTCATGATTAAAAATCTAATGATTTTGTATGGCAAAATAGAATTGATATTCAGCAATATCTTTTTTAATGACTATAGTGTACATTAACTACATAAAACAAGGATTCTTTTTATGTGATCATTACTGAATATTGCGAATTAATTCAGTTACACGAATTAGTGTTCTCGCTCTGCGGGAGAACATATGGCGAATTATATAAATCCTTTCGAATATACTTCATATTTTCCTGAAGGAAAGCAATTAAAATAGTCGAGACGAACATTTAAACCTTTTATCACGGCCACAAATTGGCCAGCCCTTTATATGTAAAATGAACAATAATTTTAATCCAACAACACCCATATATATATATAGATATATTTGTATATATTAATGCCAGAGTCTATGATAATACCATGCAATTGTTAATAATTTAGATTTTCTAATACCGTCTGATCTATTAATTTTTTGAGATTAAAACCATATACAACTTACGATTGGCTTCATAAAAAGTATAAAATATAGATAATGAATATCAATAAATTTTATGTTAATAGCGTTTATAATCCTGTTAGTTATAATATAAGAAAATTATATAAACTTATTAAATCTTAATTTTCTATCTACACAATAATTTTTAAATTAAAAATCAAATATTTAAATAAATAAAAAATTAAATAAAAAATTAAACACATTAAAAAATTTAATTTTCAGTGTTTTTATATTATTTTCCTTTTTCAAATTTATTATTATTGTCTCGTCTAAATTTGGAGGATAGGATAGAAAGATCTATTCAATTTATAAACAATAATGTAATCACGAAGACATGGACTTTAATATCAGGAAAAAGTTACGCCCACATCAATTCACAAAAATATGAATATTAAATGAGCGGCTAATAATATTATACAGTGTTAATTAAGTTTACAGGGAATCGCTATATATGTAGTTAAATATTTATATGTGTATGCATTATTTTAATGAGGTTAGAGTTTCATTAAATAAAATATTTTAGATTTAAAATCTCTTCATAAAAATATCACGTTGACATGTATTCATATAAATAAATCAATTATTGTTTAAACATTTTTTTATCCTGATTACTATATGTAATTATATACACATTACATATATACTCATCGCATGGTATAAAAATTAAAAAATCTTTCTATTTCTATATCTATTTTTCTATTTTTCGTAGGTTAAACTGATACGTTTTTTGTGTTCTATCTTATTAAAAGCCATTTTCAATTGAAAATTACACTTTTTTTTATGTACATCAGAGAAAGTTCTTTATTCGTTTTAAAATTACTTGTTTCTCTATTTTATTTGATTCTTTAGATACTTAGAGAGGAAGTTATGGTGGGGCCATAGAAGATTGAGAGGGAAGTTATGGTGGGGCCATAGAAGATTGAGAGGGAATTTATGGTGGGGCCATAGAAGATTGAGAGGGAAGTTATGGTGGGCCCATAGAAGATTAGGTACAGTTTCTTTTTTATCATCTATGACCATCACATAACTTTTAATTTTTTTATTAAGAACGGGACATATTTTACCCTCTGTGTATATTCTCTCTTTTATTTTCAAACTATGATTCTTTTTTTAAGAGACTTTCTTATGCCAGCCATAAATTTTATTTTTTCATTTTGCAATTTAAAAAAATTTAAACAATTTTATTTCTCAGAGATATATTATTACAATGTTTAAGTGTTCTAAATAAATGAACACGTTACTATTTTCACACCTAGTTGTACTACAGCGGATAGGCCTAGGTTTAAATTATACATAGATTATACCAACATCAGCCAAACATATAATCAAGTACGTGGAAGCCGCCAGCCTATTTCACACTCCCACGCGAACACACCAAAGGAGTTATTGTAATTTAATAATATAATACATATTATTATCAATAATAAAATTATATTATTATGTAGGGTAAGTTCCGAATTATCGGTCAGTACTACTTCTTCGGACATATAAGAAAAAACAATATAGATTTGTTATTAGATAGTACTGTGTAATAATAACTATTTTTATTTTGTTTTTCCTTATATGACCGAAGATGTAGTACTGACCGATAATTCGTAACTTACCCTAGTATTAATAATAATATATTATATATTAACCTACTAAGATGAATGATTTAGAATTTTAAATCATGATCACGAGTTGAAAATATCATGTAAAGTAAGTATAAGAAGATGATCTAAAATACTAAAAAATATAAAACTTTAAAGCAGAAACCATGTAACAATGTGAAACTGCTCACAATGTGCAATTGCTGCACTTGCTGTAAACCGTACAAATTAAATCTTCAGTAGATTTATTTTAATGAAAAAGCTATGTTTAATTAAAGTGTTCACATAGTTGGTGTTAGTGGTATAGGTGCTTTGACGTGCGGATCACATAGCAGGGTGGTTATAGTACACAGGATGTGAAGTAGAATTAAGCTGTTGCCGTTCCTAAAGACCACGAAGCCATAATTCCAGTAGTAGGCATCAAATAAATAATGCCTTATATATAAATAGAGAGAGTTATTATTATAATTATATGAAGCGGCTGCGTGGATAATTATCAACTGTGCGGAAACTGGCTGACTTTTAATAGCTTTATTGTGATTAATTGCTTGCTCAGCGTTTATCAGCTATACCTATATAGGCTAATCAAAGGGGGAATGTATTCTGTAGTAGCTTTTCAAGAGCAACTGTAGACATTAGCATGAAATAAATGATAATATATACGCATTTTTATTTTAAAAAATATATATAATAAGTCATTGTTTATTTACTCAATTACATAGGAATAGTAAGTGGGAAGAAACATTTCCATACTTAATAAAAATTCTTAAATATTCTTAAATTCTTTAAATTCTTTAAATCCTTAAAATTCTTAAAATTCCTAAATGGAAAATATTTGAATATATTCAAAGGAAAAATAATAATATTCATTATTATTATATTCTGGAACATAGTTATTCTTATTAAAGGGTATACAGTAAGTATTATTTTTCAAGTAAAATGCCAAGTATTCAAATAAGTCAACATATAATAATTATTAACTTCTATATGGATATTAACCTTTAGTTTAGCATAAAATGTTATTGAATTTTTTTCAATCTATTTATAAAATTTATTATGGCTGACTAATTTTTGATGTGAACAAAATGAAAATTAATGAACTGTGTTCAGTTTAATTTTTTCTATCTTGTTTTTTTTCTATGAACTTTCTAGAATGTAATTATTTGCTAGTACCATAATAAAATATGAATATAAAAATACTAAAGTTCAGATTAAAACCCCGTACAAATATATAAATGTTATATTAAGTATATATTGTTGATGAACTAAAATAAGCGAAAGAGAATAGGTGTAAGATTCTACTAAAAATATTAGAGACAAGTGCTATTAAAAACCAATAGTATAAGGGTTAAAGGTTCATATATCTTATTTAAGCATAGGGTCTAAGTATCCTTTACCTTCAATGTACCCGAAATTTTAACTAATTAATTATGTATAATTTTTCGCTAATGAAATTTTTTTCCAATTTTTAATGATGAAATTTTTTCTAATTTTCATTTAAAAATATTTTTTTCAAAATATTAGATAATATCTTCCCCCATTTTCCGTTCGATTGCAATAAAGTATAACCCATCAGGATAAATAGGGACACAGATAGAAAATATCTGAGGAAAGTGTAGCTCTTAAGCATATCACTTCAATTGAGTCATCTGAGTCAATAAAATAGAGTCTCTGATTAAGAAGACAATGAAAGAGAGTCATAAAGATTTCAGACAATGACATTTACACAGCTATGGTCGTGACGAAACTCTTCTATTTATGAACACGATTTTCTTTCTTTCGATTTAGTTTTTATGAGTTAATGAGCATAAGCGTCGATATGTGCTCTCTTGTGTGATACGAACTTTATCGTATATGTCATAGTTCTGTAAGTAAATAGTACAGGTCAATTTATAGTGAATTGAATTTTTATTCAATCATGAAAGATAACTAAAGTGGAGTCTCCTGTAAATATCCAATACCTTTCACTTTATAGATTGATTCTTTTTGTTACTTTTATGATAAAAACTAGTAGTGTCTATTTACATATAAAGTTAGACCAGTTTGACCTACCTCAATAGTTTTTATCTCAAGATTGATTCTATGTGTTGCTTTTATTATAAAAACTTGTAGTTTCTATATTCATATAGGTGACATAAAATATTAACACCTACCACAAGCAAGACCTTCTTGGATACCGTCACTTAAGCCTCATTTAAGATTTACGAAGACCGATAATAACCTTGACGTTCGGGGTTGATGTGGACGATAAAAATGTCATTTCGGAGGACATAAGAGACGTATATGGTTGAAACTGAAGTAAAACTGGTTTTGCTTGATTATATCTTAAAGAAGAATTATCTAATTTCACGATTCTTCAATTATAAAGCACCTACTTTTTTCATTAAGCTCAATAAAATAGTTTTACATATAATATGCATGGAATTAATTTGACACCGTCAACACCGGCACAATATTTCTGTAGTTGTTTGTATTGAACAAATAAAATAATATTATAGCAATTTCGTGTGAAATGAAAGAGGTCATCGAAAGAATTTATGAATAATTATAATCAGATTTTAATTTTTTATCATTGGAATTTAAATCATAATTAGTAATAGGAAACATTTAAACAAAGTTATCGATGAAATCAATTTATTTAGAGACTCTGAAGAGGAATAGAAAAAAATTAATAAACTGTGCATTTAAATCCACAAAAAATGTGAATATCAAATAGGAAACGAAGTTAAATAAGCACTATAACTCGTTATATTTTAAATTACGAATTATCGGTCATTTTCACATCTTCGGTTACATAAGAAAAAACGATATTATAATTGTTATTTTATTTTAATTTTAATATCGTTTTTTCTTATATAACCGAAGATGTGAAACTGACCGATAATTCGTAATTTACCCTAGTCGTAGTTTAATTTTGAAGTAATTAGATTAGACAAAATAGTTTTTATTTTATAAAGTGTACGATATAAACGCCAACAGAATAAACATCGCTGTGTCAATTTAACTGAACTTGTATTTTATTTGTTGAATTTTGAACGCAAGGTTATAAACTGAAGCACTAAATATGTAACATAGATTAACAAATTAGTTAAACTTTAATCACTGTATAGATAGCTACTAATTATAACATGGCTACCCACTACGATTGTACGTACAGTAGTCCTTATATTCACTTTTAGGCACAAGAACGCCATCTGGTGGCTATTATTTATGAGCAATGTGTTCTATCATTTAGCTATTAATAATATTAATTCAAAATTGATTTACTATTTTAAGAGCAAATTTTTAATACTGAGCAAGAACACCTATAATTATGAATATATACATTGTATACAATTTATCAAAAAATAATCCTAGTCGTCAAATTTCAAGTTGGTGCATCATTTAAAAATCTTGATCGTATTTTTTAGACAAAAAAAAAACAATTTCAGACCCGATCGCCTGGAATGAAAATATCAATAATTTATGAAAAGTAGCATTTAGTAAGCTATATTCTCCACTATAAGTTATATTTTATAAGTTATAGTGAGACAGATGGGATGAAGAAATAAATGTACATCTATACAAATAACATTTATCAAGAAGATTTATTAAAGATAAAAACCTAATTATACTGTCAGTAATTTGAATTTTATTCTGATGTGGACAGTGTAAATAATATTTTATAATTATATTTATATCAAATAGCAGACATGTCTTCCTGTTATCAGAAAATTCTTTTTTGATTACTTCAGCAAACATTAAATAAATGTTCATTTAAAATAAACATAAATACAGTTCAATGAGTCCATCTTAATATAATATACCACATTCCAATATACTCTATTAAATTTCGTACCTGACTTTTTCCGTACTTTTTGTATTCATATTATATTTTATATTTTATAACTGTTTTCAATAATAAAATAATTTTTTTTTTCAGGTAAGCCCTATTATTAAATACCTTAATTTATTCATTGCTCAATATTTAAAAAAAGATGATACTACCATAATTATTTAAATCAGTGTTTTATCGGCATAATTACTTTGATGATAAAAATATATGTTATTATATTCGAACTCACATATCTAAATAAATACGTGAGTGGAGAAATGAGTTTTGGGCAGTAATTAAACGATATAAAAAAAATCGTACTGTAATTCTGATTACGATTATGTGAAACTTATATACTCGTGCCAAAATATGTATATATTTCTCAGATATTTGTTTCAAGTAGTGATATATAGAGCATAACTATTAAATTTCTTAACAAATAAGTTTTAAATACATACCCATAACTGAATATAAATAATAATTCAGCAAAGATAATTCTTAAAATGAGGGTAAATTCCAAACTTTGAAAGTTATAAAATTTCAAGAATCTCATAAAAAAAATATATAGGAGTTGTTCATAAAAAAACAGACTAACTCATTCCTGTTGTGGTTATATTACACAATTGTAAACATGTGTTAAGAGAGATTAAGAGGTACGTGACCAAAACATTGCATGCTGAAGTCGAATTAAAATATTTAACACATACATAATGGTGGACATTAACTTCCATACAATTCCATAAATAAAAAGTAAAATAGTCGCCAAACCTGATATCAGAGAGGGTCTAGACGCACATTAACATGTACAACTATACGTGATTATCAGATAACAACTTCCAGATCTGACATTATTGAAATATATAGACGAGTGTAAGAATTATAGATATATATTCATGGAGATCATTGATCTGACCTAAAACCTACTATAGGGTCCAGAAAATGAAAGTTATTAATAGTGATTCAGTTCAACGACTTCATATAAATTAGGTTGAAAAAGGAATTCTGGTACAGGAAAAAATTAATATATGAATATAAAATTTAAAAGAAGCAGCCATAAAAATTTTTGAAGATAAAAAAAATTTAAATTGATGAAGGAATCTACATACAATTTTCATCACATTTCTGCATTTAGGTATAGATATAATATTGGAATGAATATAGATAAAAATTCACTAAATTTTGGGGTTGTTCATAGAAAATTTGTAAACCCTTCAATATATCCCAAACATTCTATAACCTTTTACAAGTTCTAAACCTGGATCTATTATAGAACTACACTATAATATCTGTCAATTTCAAACTTAAACCATGACATCGGTAGTTACAGAGTGCTGATAAGTTTATACTAGTAACACACCTATAATTTAACTTTCCCTTCCTTATTCACCATTTTTCATCTCCCTGTACACTTATCTTCAACAGTACATCCTTGCAGCATACTTAAAATTCCGAATGAATTGTTAGCATTTTCATTTGTTTTTTTTAGTGCGATAAACACAGGCATCGTTGGGTAAAATCATCTACTAAATACCATCTTTTTCTTCTGACATTTTATGTTCTTCAAATCACGACTTCACAGCCTGTTATTAATATAAAATAGGCATATTATTTGATATCTCTGGGATATCTGCAATATAAAGAAACTATACATTCACTGTTTGAAATATTAAACATGCTTTGATCAGATAAATTGAAATGAACAATGATTATCTATTGTATGAACTATGTAAGGATTTTCTTAAATTTAGAGACATAATTATCTAACAAAATGATCTATTTATATAATATATTTAAATATATTTATCCCGTACAATACACAATGTCTTACCAGTTAAATTATATCAAGTGCTTCGACAATTTTCTCGTCAGTTTTTTTATTGCTCAAAGTCAGACAAATCTTAAGTTTTAGAGGAAAAGTAGTTAGGTTTAATGGGCTGTATCTTTTTGAAGGCTAACTATAATCAATGCCCGCAACATCTGATGTATCGACAACGTCTTCTATTCGCTGATAATTAGCCAACATATTTCTATATACAGCCTCTGAACCACCACCGCTAATACCAGTTTGATAGCTATGTGGCTATAATAACAGTACTTGGTGCACAGAATACCGGATAAATAGAAGTTAAAATATCTTGCTAAATATTCTTCGATTTGCCTATAATCATCGTGATCAAATTTCAAAGTATTTGTTGAGTAAAACTTGTATAATTTAAACTAAAATAGTATAGATCTTTCATACTTTAGAAAAAATTAGTATATATAAAATATTTATAATTTTTTATGATAATAATTTAATGTTTTGATTAAGATTTAATACATAGATATTGCACTATGTCCCTAAAATGTTTATATTTTATTTCTGAACTGCAGAAAATATTACCTGGACATATTTAAGAATATCATCCTTTTTAAAGATTTTTTTCCATATAAGTTATTAAGTATTTTTTTTAACTGCAAGATTTTTAAAATTTGATTCTAATTAATAGAAAATATAAGATTGGGTCATTTAAAATCATGGGAGAACTCTTTTTTGAACTTCTCTTGCCCCACTATAACTTTCTGCTATATGATGGAAATATATTCGATATATTAACAATATATCGAACAATAGAAATGACAAAAGAAATAAATTAAAATAACTTAGGATAAGAAACTATTGAATTGCAGTTTTCAATTTTATCTCAGTTTAAATTATTGTTTTCTTCAATGTAATATTTCCTTTTCAACTCTATAGCTCCTTACTTACAAACTAGCACTGTTCACTTTAGTTTGTGATTATTGTGGCTGACCTTGATTGGTAGGCAGGCACCGAATTCTCTTGCATGTCCCGAATTATCCCCTGGGGTGACTCTGGTGGATCATGGAGTCATGGTACACTACCCAAACTTACCAGAATGGCATTGGCACGAGCACGTACCCTATTGAAATGTATTGCAGTTTTTATTGTTTGGAACATGTGTGAAGATTGTAAACTATGCGTTTTGGAGATGTTAAATACGTTTTACTAAGTCAACAATATTGTTTTAGTCAGTATTTAGATTTTTCAATAAAAGATTATCAATCATAGATTTTTTCATAAATTAACTTTCTCTGAACCTTAGCGGCATTTATTTTGTATTTTTTATTTGAATTGTGTATTATTTTAGCAGTTTACTTTGTATAATTTCGCAAAAATGAAAGAGATAAATAAAAAAAAAAGATTAACGCTTATATTTTATCACAATTTTTATATATTAAAAGATACACATAAGGAAGAATTTAAGTATACACTTAAAATAACGCCCTTGCTCCTATTTATATAAGTGAAATGATAAATATAATTTTCATCAAAATAATATAATCAAAAGCGAATACTATATAATACTGAAACGAAAAATATATCCTAAAATGGCTTGGATATAACATAGACTGAAAATAAATTACTACTTTCTGAGATATTCGCATAATAAAGCTACAGTACTGTGATTTTAAAAAGATAGTAGAAATATTAATGTATAAAAGTCAATTCGTCCAAATTTGCGTTCAAGTCTTCTAGTTGTAAAATAATTTTCTTTCCACCAAAATATCCTAAAGTTTTTTCTATTTTTCTTGCTAGCGAGTATTACATCTATTCAACAAATTGTGTCTGCAGCTCAAAATTTATCGTTCAAAATTTATCGTTCAGTTAGCCCTTTTGTCAGCTGCTGAGCAGGACACGATTCCTTCACACTGTACCGATGCTAATTTTATATTATTACGATAACACTAACAGGCTAATGGAGGTTTCTTCAATGCATTTTATATTTTACCTGTGATTTCATCTGCGAAAATGTAATTCAGAAAACGATATTTTTAACAAATTATTAACCAGTTGACTATTTACAGGAGTTTTATTAGCCAATATAGTTTATTATCATAAAAATCATACCATTTTCTAATTCAAAATACTTTATTGTTTTCAAGTTCTTTTTCTCGAGATTGTTTCACTGTTCTTATAATCAGTATAATGATTCAAAATCTATGTATAACACCTAAAAAGACAGCATCGACACTCCATATATAATGGTATACCACAGTGATATAATTATATAGTTAGCTTTATCCCTTTCATTATAAATACACCTCCGTCACTTCTAACACCTTTTTTCCTCCTATCCAATAGGATGTTACTACCTGCATTGTCTTACACATCCTTTTTTCTTATTACATGTTTCCTTTTTTCCTTCGTTAGCAAGTTGCTGACATTCGATCCGTCGCATCGATCTCAATTAATATTAAGCAAAACATCCAGAAAATGTTGGTAATGCTCTTTTTACCTGTTTAATTTGAGAACATAACTTTGATAGAGTTGATAATTATTGTAAATGTGAAAATTTATATTCGATGCAAAATTTACTTTTTCATTTGAAGGTGGGATGAAAACAATGTTTAAAATAATGTTTGAATAATTTGTACATAAAAATGTATGTTATGCGATAATCAAATGACAGTTAGACATAATACTTCCCATATAGATATGTACTATCAGAGAAAAGAGTCACTGTGATGATGTACTATCAGAGAAAAGAGTCACTGTGATGATGTACTATCAGAGAAAAGAGTCACTGTGATGATGTACTATCAGAGAAAAGAGTCACTGTGATGATGTACTATCAGAGAAAAGAGTCACTGTGATGATGTACTATCAGAGTAAAGAGTCACTGTGATGATGTACTATCAGAGAAAAGAGTCACTGTGATGATGTACTATCAGAGAAAAGAGTCACTGTGATGATGTACTATCAGAGAAAAGAGTCACTGTGATGATGTACTATCAGAGAAAAGAGTCACTGTGATGATGTACTATCAGAGTAAAGAGTCACTGTGATGATGTACTATCAGAGAAAAGAGTCACTGTGATGATGTACTATCAGAGAAAAGAGTCACTGTGATGATGTACTATCAGAGAAGAGAGTCACTGTGATGATGTACTATCAGAGTAAAGAGTCACTGTGATGATGTACTATCAGAGAAAAGAGTCACTGTGATGATGTACTATCAGAGAAAAGAGTCACTGTGATGATGTACTATCAGAGAAAAGAGTCACTGTGATGATGTACTAACAGAGAAAAGAGTCACTGTGATGATGTACTATCAGAGAAAAGAGTCACTGTGATGATGTACTATCAGAGAAAAGAGTCAATGTGATGATGTACTATCAGAGAAAAGAGTCACTGTGATGATGTACTATCAGAGAAAAGAGTCACTGTGATGATGTACTATCAGAGAAAAGAGTCACTGTGATGATGTACTATCAGAGAAAAGAGTCACTGTGATGATGTACTATCAGAGAAAAGAGTCACTGTGATGATGTACTATCAGAGAAAAGAGTCACTGTGATGATGTACTATCAGAGTAAAGAGTCACTGTGATGATGTACTATCAGAGAAAAGAGTCACTGTGATGATGTACTATCAGAGAAGGGAGTCACTGTGATGATGTACTATCAGAGAAAAGAGTCACTGTGATGATGTACTATCAGAGAAAAGAGTCACTGTGATGATGTACTATCAGAAAAAAGAGTCACTGTGATGATGTACTATCAGAGAAAAGAGTCACTGTGATGATGTACTATCAGAGAAAAGAGTCACTGTGATGATGTACTATCAGAGTAAAGAGTCACTGTGATGATGTACTATCAGAGAAAAGAGTCACTGTGATTATGTACTATCAGAGAAAAGAGTCACTGTGATGATGTACTATCAGAGAAAAGAGTCACTGTGATGATGTACTATCAGAGAAAAGAGTCACTGTGATGATGTACTATCAGAGTAAAGAGTCACTGTGATGATGTACTATCAGAGAAAAGAGTCACTGTGATGATGTACTATCAGAGAAGGGAGTCACTGATGATGTACTATCAGAGAAAAGAGTCACTGTGATGATGTACTATCAGAGAAAAGAGTCACTGTGATGATGTACTATCAGAGTAAAGAGTCACTGTGATGATGTACTATCAGAGAAAAGAGTCACTGTGATGATGTACTATCAGAGAAAAGAGTCACTTTGATGATGTACTATCAGAGAAAAGAGTCACTGTGATGATGTACTATCAGAGAAAAGAGTCACTGTGATGATGTACTATCAGAGAAAAGAGTC
>CANNZV010001917.1:0-28624 GCA_947561585.1 Caprella mutica
CCACGTATTTTGAACAAGAAGGTAGTGAAGTATTTATAGAAAGACTGTTACAAAGTTGATCGATTCATTACTGATAAATATTTACTAATAAGGTATAGTTTGGTACATTAATAATAATCTTTAAGGAACTAAAGATATGGTTTAGCACTTTTAGAGCAGAAAAAAAAAGATATCATTCTAGTGGCTCAGAATTTAAATGTTGTGCCTATCCACGTATTTTGAACCAGAAGGTAGTGAAGTATATATAGAAAGACTGTTACAAAGTTGATCGATTCATTAGTGATACATATCTACTAATAAGGTATAGTTTGGTACTTTAATAATATTCTTTAAGGAACTAAATATATGGTATAACACTTTTAGGGCAGAAATTAAAAGATATCATTCTAGTGGCTCAGAATTTGAATGTTGTGCCTATTCACGTATTTTGAACCAGAAGGTAGTGAAGTTTTTATAGAAAGACTGTTACAAAGTTTATCGATTCATTACTGATAAATATCTACTAATAATGCGTAATTGGTCACATTAATAATAATCTTTAAGGAACTAAAGATATGGTTTAGCACTTTTAGGGCAGAAATTAAAAGATACCATTCTAGTGGCTCAGAATTTAAATGTTGTGCCTATCCACGTATTTTGAACCAGAAGGTAGTGAAGTATTTATAGAAAGACTGTTACAAAGTTGATAGATTCATTACTGATGAATATCTACTAATAATGTATAATTGGGCACATTAATAATAATCTTTAAGGAACTATAGATATGGTTTAGCACTTTTAGGGCAGAAATTAAAAGATACCATTCTAGTGGCTCTGAATTTAAATGTTGTGCCTATCCACGTATTTTGAACCAGAAGGTAGTGAAGTATTTATAGAAAGACTGTTACAAAGTTGATAGATTCATTACTGATAAATATCTACTAATAATGTATCATTGGGCACATTAATAATTAGCTTTAAGGAACTATAGATATGGTTTAGCACTTTTAAGGCAGAAATTAAAAGATACCATTCTAGTGGCTCAGAATTTAAATGTTGTGCCTATCCACGTATTTTGAACCAGAAGGTAGTGAAGTATTTATAGAAAGACTGTTACAAAGTTGATAGATTCATTACTGATAAATAGCTACTAATAATGTATAATTGGGCACATTAATAATAATCTTTAAGGATCTAAAGATATGGTTTAGCACTTTTAGGGCAGAAATTAAAAGATACCATTCTAGTGGCTCAGAATTTAAATGTTGTGCCCATCCACGTATTTTGAACCAGAAGGTAGTGAAGTATTTATAGAAATACTGTTACAAGGTCGATAGATTCATTACTGTTAAATAGCTACTAATAATGTATAATTGGGCACATTAATAATAATCTTTAAGGAACTATAGATATGGTTTAGCACTTTTAGGGCAGAAATTAAAAGATACCATTCTAGTGGCTCTGAATTTAAATGTTGTGCCTATCCACGTATTTTGAACCAGAAGGTAGTGAAGTATTTATAGAAAGACTGTTACAAAGTTGATAGATTCATTACTGATAAATATCTACTAATAATGTATAATTGGGCACATTAATAATAATCTTTAAGGAACTATAGATATGGTTTAGCACTTTTAGGGCTGAAATTAAAAGATACCATTCTAGTGGCTCAGAATTTAAATGTTGTGCCTATCCACGTATTTTGAACTTGAAGGTTGTGAAGTATTTATATAAAGACTGTTACAAAGTTAATCGATTCATTACTGATAAATATATACTAATATGGTATAGTTGGGCACATTAATTATAATCTTTAAGGATCTAAAGATGTGGTTTAGCACTTTTAGGGCAGAAATTAAAATATATCTTTCTTATGGCTCAGAATTTAAATGTTGTGCCTATCCACGTATTTTGAACAAGAAGGTAGTGAAGTATTTATAGAAAGACTGTTACAAAGTTGATCGATTCATTACTGATAAATATTTACTAATAAGGTATAGTTTGGTACATTAATAATAATCTTTAAGGAACTAAAGATATGGTTTAGCCTTTTTAGAGCAGAAAAAAAAAATCATTCTAGTGGCTCAGAATTTAAATGTTGTGCCTATCCACGTATTTTGAACCAGAAGGTAGTGAAGTATATATAGAAAGACTGTTACAAAGTTGATCGATTCATTAGTGATACATATCTACTAATAAGGTAAAGTTTGGTACATTAATAATATTCTTTAAGGAACTAAATATATGGTTTAACACTTTTAGGGCAGAAATTAAAAGATATCATTCTAGTGGCTCAGAATTTGAATGTTGTGCCTATTCACGTATTTTGAACCAGAAGGTAGTGAAGTTTTTATAGAAAGACTGTTACAAAGTTTATCGATTCATTACTGATAAATATCTACTAATAATGCGTAATTGGTCACATTAATAATAATCTTTAAGGAACTAAAGATATGGTTTAGCACTTTTAGGGCAGAAATTAAAAGATACCATTCTAGTGGCTCAGAATTTAAATGTTGTGCCTATCCACGTATTTTGAACCAGAAGGTAGTGAAGTATTTATAGAAAGACTGTTACAAAGTTGATAGATTCATTACTGATGAATATCTACTAATAATGTATAATTGGGCACATTAATAATAATCTTTAAGGAACTATAGATATGGTTTAGCACTTTTAGGGCAGAAATTAAAAGATACCATTCTAGTGGCTCTGAATTTAAATGTTGTGCCTATCCACGTATTTTGAACCAGAAGGTAGTGAAGTATTTATAGAAAGACTGTTACAAAGTTGATAGATTCATTACTGATAAATATCTACTAATAATGTATCATTGGGCACATTAATAATTAGCTTTAAGGAACTATAGATATGGTTTAGCACTTTTAAGGCAGAAATTAAAAGATACCATTCTAGTGGCTCAGAATTTAAATGTTGTGCCTTTCCACGTATTTTGAACCAGAAGGTAGTGAAGTACTTATAGAAAGACTGTTACAAAGTTGATAGATTCATTACTGATAAATAGCTACTAATAATGTATAATTGGGCACATTAATAATAATCTTTAAGGATCTAAAGATATGGTTTAGCACTTTTAGGGCAGAAATTAAAAGATACCATTCTAGTGGCTCAGAATTTAAATGTTGTGCCCATCCACGTATTTTGAACCAGAAGGTAGTGAAGTATTTATAGAAATACTGTTACAAGGTCGATAGATTCATTACTGTTAAATAGCTACTAATAATGTATCATTGGGCACATTAATAATAATCTTTAAGGATCCAAATATATGGACTAGCACTTTCAGGGCTCAAATTAAAAGATATCATTCCAGGGATCAGAATTGAAATGTTGTGCCTATCCACGTATTTTGAACCAGAAGGTAGTGAAGTATATTTAGAAAGACTGTCACAAAGTTAATCGATTCATTACTGATAAATATATACTAATAAGGTATAGTTTGCCACATAAATAATAATCTTTAAGGATCTAAAGATATGGTTTAGCTTTTTTAGGGCAGAAATTAAAAGATACCATTCTAGTGGCTCAGAATTTAAATGTTGTGCCCATCCACGTATTTTGAACCAGAAGGTAGTGAAGTATTTATAGAAATACTGTTACAAGGTTGATAGATTCATTACTGTTAAATAGCTACTAATAATGTATCATTGGGCACATTAATAATAATCTTTAAGGATCTAAAGATATGGTTTAGCATTTTCAGGACACAAATTAAAAGATATCATTCTAGTGGCTCAGAATTGAAATGTTGTGCCTATCCACGCATTTTTGAACCAGAAGGTAGTGAAGTGTTTATAGAATGACTGTTACATAGTTGATCGATTCATTACTGATAAATATTTACTAATAAGGTATAGTTTGCCACATAAATAATAATCTTTAAGGATCTAAAGATATGGTTTAGCACTTTTAGGGCAGAAATTAAAAGATATCATTCTAGTGGCTCCGAATTGAAATGTTGTGCCTATCCACGCATTTTGAGCTACTAGGTAGTGAATTATTTATAGATAGACATTTTTCAAGTTTTCCGATTCATTACGGATAAATATATGCTAATATGGTCTAGTTGCACGCATAAATAATACTCTTTAAGGATCTAAAGATATGGTTTAGCACTTTTAGGGAAGAAAATATAACATTGTATTCTAGTGACTCAGAATAGAAATATATCGCTAGTAGAGGAATTCTGAGCCACTAATGACTATTTTCTCGTTATCAATGATATTACACAATGTTTATCAATTCTTTCTCATTAGCACATCTTGAATTACAATGAATACGCGTGTTTTCACAAGGAAAACATAAAATTTAGCTTGATTAGAATATTTGTTGAAGTGGCTCAATTTGCTATTTCAATGGAGGTCTATGTTCGATACGAGCCACTGTTTTTTAATATCCATTAAACTGAAATTTTTTTTATTTTTTTTTTGTGCTCTATTTATTTATAATCATAATACATATATTTCTTGTTGACAAAATGTCATTTAGTAGGTATTTTTGAAAAGTGGCTCAAAATCAAAATATTCAATTTTGAGCCACTTCCTTATTTTCTGAAATACCATCATTTTATTATTTTTTTATAATTATATCTCATTTATAATGCAATCTAAATAATATATTAAAATGTTAACTTTGTACAAAGTCTGTAAGACCTAAAATTGAAGTGGCTCAAAATCCGCATTTACTTAACCATACTTATAACAAGTGTCTACCATATATAATTTACCAAATTCATAGCAACTTGTCAAATACCATATTTACATATAACATATATATTAACCGCACATAATTTATAATATAGAAGCTATATAAAACCTCATGTAATTCATAAATTAAGGTATACATTGCATACACATTAGGGTGGGCTAAAAAATAACGTTTTTGATATTACTTATGGAATAGTGAAATAAAGTTGATATGACAAGTAAAGGTACGTGTACTGAAATTTGAGTGAATTCTGACATGATTAACAGTTGCCCCCAAGCGATTCAAATATCAGAAAAGTAACATTTTGGTGATTTTTATTACATTTTGCCAAAAAACTCATAAACTCCGATGTATTATCATTAAGAATAGGAAGATAGCTTGAGAAGAGCTCATTTGGTGTCTGTGCCCCCACCTCTCCAAATTGTTCGAATTTAGACACCGATGGAGACTTTAGTCAGTGTACAGGGTCGTGCAGCTAAATTGGGAATAACATAACTTTTTTAAAATTCGCTATTTTGAAAGGCAAATAATGATTAAATGTAATTTTTACTTGTATTTATTTGTTCGTTATTGTCTACAGAACAAAATCATTCTATGTGACTACCCTTTGCGTCAATAATTTGGGTGATTCTTGAGGAAATCCTGAACTTTCTTTGCTCCATGCGCGGGCGCAGAGTCTTGAACGAGCATCACTTTGAAGGGGTCGTAGGTCCTACGTATCCACGGCATCAAAACATCTTTCAGAATTTTTATTAGTATTCCGCTTTGTTTATTTTAAGACCCGCTTCGATGAAATGAGGATGCATCACCTTACCATCACTTGCGACGGCTGCAAAAACCATCACAGAAGCGGGATTTTTGCTCTGCATCACAGGAGGAACTTCTGAACGATCGGAGGCAACTACCCGAGTGTTCTGGCGATTTGCAACCTCATCAACAACGAACTTTTTCTCGTTCTCACATGTCCTCCTTTGTGTTTCAGATGGTTCAGAAGCTTTGGACATCTTTCAGCTCTTAGGGCTCTGGAGCGGGTAGTTAGGAGGTTATGGACTCTCCTTACGTATGACTTCATACCAAGGTCTTCCTTGACTGCCCTGCTGATGGTGCTACGACTCACGCTGCGCTTTTGTGCCAGTTTTCACATCGGCTGGCTTGGGTCTGACTTCTACGTCCTTTTCAGCCCAGCAAGGGATGTTTTGGTTCTCTTTCGATCACTGCGGGGACTGTGTCGACTTCTCTGAACCTTACCCTCGGCATCAAAAGCAGCAACAACTCGATAAACAGTCGATTTCGCATAGCCAGTGCTCTTAATGATGTCTGAAACCATGTTCTTGGCGCGTCTCATTTCACATATGGTCGTTCTTCGCGCTAATTCTTCCATATTTTAGCGAAATATGCTAGATCTTAATCTGAAATATTATAGCAAAGGGCTTAAAGATTGTCTGTAAAAAAGAATTTAGTCATAGGTTAGAAATTACGGAAGATATGTGCTGTTTATGTTAGTCCTAATTTAGCTGCACGACCCTGTAGTGCTTCACACTTATGGAGGTCTGGTGCTCAATAGTTGAAAAATCTTCAACGAAACTTCCTTCAATATGATTGAAATATAAAAACAAATATTGATAAATTCGAGAAATTTGTATATAAAAATTGTTTTCTCAATTTTCTTACCTATAAGTTGAATATTGATTTCAAACTTTTATAAAGATTCTTGCTGCTCAGAGAATTTCTGATATAATTTTCTCGCTAAGCTCTCTATAGGCAATTTCTCTTTTAAATTACCACCTTCCCTTCTTTTCCAGGTGTGTGCCCATAGCCTCAGACTAACAGGACTAGGCGAAACTCCCATGAAATTAGCTCTGCAATCTCACAGCCTAATAATTTGGTTGCTGGGAGAAAACATCGAAGAATCTATTATGCGGATTGATGGGACGGGAAAATAGTAACTTGGAGAGCAGGGGAATTATTTAATTCATGTGAAGAGAATGTAGTAACTTATGGAAGGATTAGTGCTAATCATTTCAATTAGTTTTACTTGTACTTCTTTCTCACTTATATATTATTTTGAGGTTCATTAATATAAAAAATAACGGTGTCCGGAAAACTGCCAGGTGGGAAACTGCTAATCACTTACTTCATTTATGTTTTTTTTTACTATTTGCATATAATACAATAAGTATTAAAATTAGAAAATAGTATTACAAATATTGAAACTAAAAAATATCTTATGAATAAAAAATAATGAAAATCAAGAATTAGAAATAGAAAAATATCAAGTAGCTAAATACCAATATTAGTTTATGAGGTACTAAGTTTGAAAGTAAAAACCAGTCAAATTGACTGCTAGGTAATTTTAATTTTAATAAAATTAATAATGTTAACCTGGTCATATTCCATTGTTCTATTATATATATTATATATCCTATTCATAATAACATATTCTAATATTCCACATTTATTATTATATCAAAGCCAGTCTCTTTTAATATTAAATATCTAATTCATAATGTAGTTCATAATTAATACACCATTCTAATCCTCACTCTAACTTTGACAGCAGTATTTGAAAGGTACATTATTAATGTTCTAATATGAACATCAGAGTATAATACTAATCCTTTTTGATGGATGCACTCTTAACATTGCTTTCAAAAATAGAGTCAGTTCACTTGCTTCCATTAGATGTGCACTTAGTTTATTTTATATGTACTTCTACAGCGAATTCTGTTTAAAACATTTTCATTGAGATCGTGAATTTAATGTATGTTTCATGTAGTTTCTTTAGAGAAAGGAAGTGAATATGTTCAGGTTTAAATTCCGTTATAAATGCATATTAAAGTCATTGATACTAATGGCGCCAAAAGCGTGATTTCAACTGGACAGTTTACTGTTGCCAGACAGCAGGAGAACAGGATTGCAATTAGAATTAAGGCAAAAACCACAAATTTCTAATTTCCAACAGAAAAAGATGTTCTCTACTTTTATATTGCAGAATACTTATAATTAATATATAATAGCTAATGCAAACAGAATATAAATATCATACAAGTTAAATCATTTTGGGGACAAAATGTCTTAGACCCCACCCAAAGATATAATACAGGTGGAACTGAAGAAGATTGTTTTTCATAAAATATGATATATAATGTCCTAAAGTCCAGAAGAAAGTATTCATAGCACAGTTACAGTTCACCGCAATGTGACTGATGTCAGATAGCAGACTTCTCCTCTTTTCCGTGTATGAGACCAAACACTAAATTAAAGTCCTGGTACTTAATTAGTTTGCTGATGTCAGATAGCAGACTTCTCCTCTTTTCCGTGTATGAGACCAAACACTAAATTAAAGTCCTGGTACTTAATTAGTTTGCTGATGTCAGATAGCAGACTTCTCCTCCTTCCCGTGTGTTAGACCAAACACTAAATTAAAGTCCTGGTACTTAATTAGTTTGCTGATGTCAGATAGCAGACTTCTCCTCTTTCCCGTGTGTTAGACCAACCACTAAATTAAAGTCCTGGTACTTAATTAGTTTACTGATGTCAGATAGCAGACTTCTCCTCTTTCCCGTGTGTTAGACCAAACACTAAATTAAAGTCCTGGTACTTAATTAGTTTGCTGATGTCAGATAGCAGACTTCTCCTCTTTCCCGTGTGTTAGACCAAACACTAAATTAAAGTCCTGGTACTTAATTAGTTTGCTGATGTCAGCTCAGTTTGCCACAGAATGAAGAATTAAAGCACTTTGAGCTGCTAAGCAATTCTCTCTGAGGCCAGACAGTAGTTAACTTGAAGCAAGAAGAAGAAGAAGGAGAAGAAGAAGATCTTTGGCTGAAGTTAATAGCATTAGTTGGAGGAGCGTGAAGAAGACTGTGGTTCTTAGAGATAGTCTCTCTCTCTCTCTCTCTCTCTGGACAGAGGCATTCTTCTCGCATTAATTAAATTAGGCAACACTTTCCACCAGAGTTTGGGAGGTGAAATTCGAGATAGAAAACATTGAGTGATGTTTATGTTAAAAATAAAACTAGAAATTTATCTTGCATATAAATGCAATCATTTTAATTGCTCATGGTTTAATATCTTTATAAAACAGAATATGGTAACGGTCAGGCTTTGAGTCATTGACAGTACAGTGCAGTTTTTCGAATTAGAGAATATTTGTTCTACAATACAGTATAAGAGAGTTCAATTGAGAGTAATTAGGTAGAGTTCATTACTGATCATTCTCCGCCATACTGAATCTAATTTGTGAATGGAACAGGCCATGCATATCTAAGTGGTTCCTCCGCCAAGCATCAAAGTCACAAGTTGAGGCAATCCATCACACCTGTGATTTATCTTCCACGCAAACCAGAAACACCGGACACTTCATTGGAATTAGGTAAAAGAACCAACTTCAGAATAAGGTCACGAGGATCAAGTCGATGAATAAGTCGAAAATGAGTGAAGTTTGGGGTGGAACATTTCGTGTTAAATTATAGTGATTGAACTAAAAAAGGTAAAAATTCCACAAATTGAATCTTCTTTTATAAGTTACACTGTGAACTTTTTTTTATTTACTGCTAAAAGTATAAATAATATTGACCATTCCTTCTCTATTAAATTACATTTCACAGGGAAGTAATAAAGTACTGTACTTTGTCCTATGCACTGTACTTTGTGCTATGTACTGTACTTTGTGCAATGTACTGTACTTTGTGCTATATACTGTACTTTGTGCTATGTACTGTACTGTGTGCTATGTACTGTACTTTGTGCTATGTACTGTGATTTGTGCTATGTATTGTACTGTGTGCTATGTACTGTACTGTGTGCTATGTACTGTACTGTGTGGTATGTACTGTACTTTGTGCTATATACTGTACTTTGTACTATGTACTGTACTTTGTGCTATGTACTGTACTTTGTGCTATGTACTGTACTGTGTGCTATGTACTGTACTTTGTGCTATGTACTGTACTTTGTGCTATGTACTGTACTGTGTGCTATGTACTGTACTGTGTGGTATGTACTGTACTTTGTGCTATATACTGTACTGTGTGCTATGTACTGTACTTTGTGCAATGTACTGTACTTTGTGCTATGTACTGTACTTTGTGCTATATACTGTACTTTGTGCTATATACTGTACTGTGTGCTATGTACTGTACTTTGTGCAATGTACTGTACTTTGTGCTATGTACTGTACTTTGTACTATGTACTGTACTTTGTACTATATACTGTACTTTGTGCTATATACTGTACTGTGTGCTATGTACTGTACTTTGTGCAATGTACTGTACTTTGTGCTATGTACTGTACTTTGTGCTATGTATTGTACTTTGTGCTATGTACTGTACTTTGTGCTATGTACTGTACTTTGTGCTATGTACTGTACTTTGTGCTATGTACTGTACTTTGTGCTATGTACTGTACTTTGTCCTATGCTAACGATTGTCTTCAAGTGAGTTTGTAACAAAATTCATGTATTGATGATAATTTGGATATAATCAGTTTCTCTCAAGATTTTATATGATTTCTTTATCTATTCATTTAATTTCAGGTCTCTGACATTCATTCTAACTAATTTTCTTTGATGATTTTTTCCTGTCGTCGTTTAATTTTTTCTCTCGAGTGAATTATTTTGTGACTCAATATCATCTCAACACTCGAGAAAGCAATTAGAAACCTGAATGGGAACCTAAAATAGAAAAAAAGAGAGAAAGACTTGTAGATTTAATCTGCAGTTTTTTTTTTGAGTGAAAGTGAATGAAGAGGTGGAATGATAACTCTTTCTTTTGTTAAAATGAATGAAATGAAAGAAAGGGGAGCTATGTATAGCCCTTTAAATAGTTATAACCTTTTTAACGTCGAATTAATTTTTCAGGGTGATTACTCGTATATCTGACACAGTACTGACAATGTGGACTTAAACACAGCTTGTGATTTTCTTCATTTCTGATGTGTTTTTTTTTCTATTATAAAAAACTCATATTTTTGGATCCATGACTCTTTTATTATTTTTATAATATAAATCTAGAATAAATATTAAATTTAATTGAAGATTTTCTATGTTCCCAATATAAATATCTAGAATTGGTTTGACTATTTAAAAAAATTCATTATAAAAATCTCATATTGGATTGACGATATCTTTTATACTTTTTTTCTATAAAGAACTCTAATTAATTTTATTTTTTTTATACTCCTTTATAGAAATCCAAAAAATTGTAAACGATTTTTGAAATAAAATCATTACACAAATTGATATTTTTGATTAAAATTTCCCTATTAAAAATTTCATTAAACTGACGAATTCTCCACGGAGAAATCAATTATTAATATATTGTAATTATTTATCAATAGATTAAAGGCTCTCTCTCTACAGCTCCTATCGCCTGATTTACACATCAAATGTTGCGCTGTAAATTATTTGGTGTTGGAAGGCGAATGAACGTTACATCATAATTCAAATTCGTATTTTATTATTCATTTATTCTATTTATTCCGTATAGAAGTGAAATCTTACGAATGTACAGTTTCACCTATTTTTGAAAATCTTCAGTAACGGGTAGAAAAATTGTTCAGAAAATCTTGTTAATGTGTTTTATTATAAATAAGAGTCAATTATGGATATATATACAATATTTAAACTTAGTTCTGTTACCCGTAGTTCATAAATTGAAGTACCTGAAAAAAATTCAAACTATCGTGTTTAACAAAAAAAGTAAATCAAATATTCGAAGTATTATCCGTAGTCTTATTTTTCAATTAAAATTTATTCCATCTGATTAATAGTAAAAAGATTATATCAGTATTTACGTGTAGAATTCTGAGAACAAAATACTCTACATTTACAGATGAATAAATTATAAATCTAAATTTACTATCACCTCTTCATTTTCCTCTTCCATCCGTGAGTGCAGCCACCGGTACTTGCGTTCCTTTTTGTCACATTCCTTCGTAAGTGACTGCATTTAAGGAGTAGCTTTTCTGCATTCATGAGCTTTGTAATGACGATGGGTAAGTGATTTTGTTTATTTAGCGACTTACTTTTCTGACTGCTTCTTCAAGTCCCTTGTATTTAATTTCATTTTAACATCAGCGATTTGGCCTTCGATTCCGCAGCAGACGTCAAACTGCCTGATCATTAAATCTAAAGTAAATATATTATTAGTAACATTATTCGCAATTTATTATGTAGAGCCTTTGATATTAGATTTATTTGAGCGTATGATGGTCTAATGAAATACCTTTCTCCCAATACATCTCTATTATATCTAGAGTAAATTTAATATTCGTAACATTATCGACAGATTTATATTCATATTTCTGGAAATTAGATTTACTGAAGCATGTGATTGATTAAAAAAAAATACTATTCATATCGGTATATTTTGCGACATTATTTTCAACCAATTTGCTAACTTGGATTTCATATATTCGCAGTACTTCTTTCGTACTATGAATGTTTTTAAACATTTTAAAGGTTGCTTCTCTTTTAAGAAAATGATTGAATGATAAGCTATATGATTAAATAAAATATTGTTGAATATATATAATAAAATAAAGATATGGTTGAATAAAATATTGTTGAATATATATAACAAAATAAAGATATGGTTGAATAAAATATTGTTGAATATATATAATAAAATAAAGATATGGTTCAATACAAATATAATTGAATCAAAATAATGTTCAATAAAAATAAGGAAAATATGATATTGTAACATAAAATAATAGATAAATATAAAAAAAATTGAATATGGTTAAATGAACCATACACCTGAGATTCCACAGCTTCAATATTTACCTGCTTACCATATCAATTACAACAACAGGTGTTATGGTAATTGAAGTCTCAGTTTCCAATTCTCTATCGTATAGTATACTTCAAAAACTAAAGGACAATGATAAACTTAACAATAACTGTGTGGGGCAAACCTTGTCTAATTGAGCTGTGAGGGATATACCACTCTAGTGAACCACTCTAGTGAACCACTCTAGTGAACCACTATAGTGAACCACTCTAGTGAACCACTCTAGTGAACCACTCTAGTGAACCACTCTAGTGAACCACTCTAGTGAACCACTCTAGTGAACCACTCTAGTGAACCACTCTAGTGAACCACTCTAATGAATCACTCTAGTGAACCACTCTAGTGAACCACTCTAGTGAACCACTCTAGTGAACCACTCTAGTGAACCACTCTAGTGAACCACTCTAGTGAACCACTCTAGTGAACCACTCTACTAAAACTATGTGTAATAAAGGTTCACTGCAGTCATTTAAAGGTTCACTGCAGTCATTTAAAGGTTCACTGCAGTCATTTAAAGGTTCACCGCAGTCATTCAAAGGTTCACTGCAGTCATTTAAAGGTTCACTGCAGTCATTTAAAGGTTCACTGCAGTCATTTAAAGGTTCAATGTAATATTAGTCAATTATTACCGTTGTCAAAAGGAAAATGGACCAATATGTTCCCGTATATTAGTTGAAATATTTCAGGCAATAGTACAGTGTAAGTGTTTGACAAAAAAATAAGTATAATTGAAAACTTAGAAAGCTGGAACGAGGTATGATAAATAAAATAAAATAGTTTCATAAATACTGCACATCTGATTATCGAAACGATTAAATTAAACGAAAATATAATATCGCTAATAATAATTAACGTAGAAATAAAATATTGCAGTAGGAAATACTTCGGTATTATCTACTGCAATATTTTATTTCTATGTTAATTATTATTAGCGATACTTTATTTCTATGTTAATTATTATTAGCGATACTTTATTTCTATGTTAATTAATATTAGCGATATTTTATTTTTATGTTAATTAATATTAGCGATATTTTATCTCTATGTTAATTAATATTAGCGATATTTTATTTCCATGTTAATTAATATTAGCGATATTTTATCTCTATGTTAATTAATATTAGCGATATTTTATTTCCATGTTAATTAATATTAGCGATATTTTATTTCCATGTTAATTAATATTAGCGATATTTTATCTCTATGTTAATTAATATTAGCGATATTTTATTTCCATGTTAATTAACATTAGCGATATTTTATCTCTATGTTAATTAATATTAGCGATATTTTATTTCCATGTTAATTAATATTAGCGATATTTTATCTCTATGTTAATTAATATTAGCGATATTTTATTTCCATGTTAATTAATATTAGCGATATTTTATCTCTATGTTAATTAATATTAGCGATATTTTATTTCCATGTTAATTAATATTAGCGATATTTTATCTCTATGTTAATTAATATTAGCGATATTTTATTTCCATGTTAATTAATATTAGCGATATTTTATTTCCATGTTAATTAATATTAGCGATATTTTATTTCCATGTTAATTAATATTAGCGATATTTTATCTCTATGTTAATTAATATTAGCGATATTTTATTTCCATGTTAATTAACATATATCCTGAAACAAAATATCGCGAAAAAAAGTAAATATTACAATAATATAATCGCGAAATTGAAATAGGGTGAAATATTAGCGATGACAAAATATATTCGCCAAAATAAAACTCCACCAAACTGATACATTGCGAAAATAAAAGCAATTCAAAAGTGCCCCGTTTCACTGTTGTTCCATCAAATATCCAAGGGAAAGATAAACCTTTAATATTTAATATCGAGTACGGTATACGAACACTCTCATTTGAATAGTATTTGTTATTTTAAAGCATTTCTTATGTAACATTTTATATTAGTTTGTTATGAGGTACCGAAAAGAACAACAGAAATAGAAAATAAAGTGAAGGTTCAGACAGAATTTGTATGTTGAAGACATGAATTTTTATTGTCAATCAATCGTATCAGATTTCATAGTCTGAATACATTCGATGTTGATTCTAATTTATACTATTCATATTCATCCTATTTGATTTATTACATGAATATGAATATCATAATCATAGGATAAACTCAGAAATACCAGATTTGGATTCTGATATAAAATTTCAGAAGGCTTTTATTAAAAAAAACATCAAAATAAAGGCAAAAAAATATGTATATTATCCATTAAATACTGTTATCTACACAATAAATTTAATCTAATATTTCTGCTTTTTATTCTGACCAATCGATTTATTTATTTTGAATCAAGTGGGAAATATACACATAATAATTATAAAATGCAAGATAATATATTTAATTTTAAATTAAATAACCGAAAATATGAAACCGCCCGATAACTCAGAACTTCTGAGACTTTAAACTATTTCAGAAATCTTGATTCAGATGGAACCCAACTTAATCTTCTAAGGCCCACCATTACACTCTATGGCCCACCATAACTTTCTCTGGCCCACCATAACCTTTTCTGACCTCCATCTTAATCTTCTAAGAACCCACTATGATCTTCTATGATCCCACCATAACCTTATATTCTCCCACCATAATTTTCAATATCCCCACCACAATATTCTATGACCCCACCATAATCTTCTATGGCCCGCATAACCTTATATGGCCCACCATAATCTTCTATGGCCCACCAAAATTTTCTATAGCCCACCATAACTTTCTCACTGGGGATTTTGTCTGAGTATGAATAATTAATTTCAAATCATGTGTTCCAATATTTCAATTCGTATTACTTTGATCATGAGAGTGTCTATTGAAGCGTAACTGACAACAATATTCTAATTAAAGTGAATTCATCTATTGATGGTTAATAATAAAACTATGGTAATTAAATAAAAATGAGTTATTGTTTCTCCTCCTAACAGTTATTGTTTCACCTCCCAACAGTTATTGTTTCACCTCCCAACAGTTATTGTTTCACCTCCCAACAGTTATAGTTTCTCCTCCTAACAGTTATTGTTTCTCCTCCTAACAGTTATTGTTTCACCTCCCAACAGTTATTGTTTCACCTCCCAACAGTTATTGTTTCACCTCCCAACAGTTATTGTTTCATCTCCCAAAAGTTATTGTTTCACCTCCTAACAGTTATTGTTTCACCTCCCAACAGTTATTGTTTCACCTCCCAACAGTTATTGTTTCACCTCCCAACAGTTATTGTTTCATCTCCCAACAGTTATTGTTTCACCTCCTAACAGTTATTGTTTCACCTCCTAACAGTTATTGTTTCACCTCCTAACAGTTATTGTTTCACCTCCCAACAGTTATTGTTTCACCTCCTAACAGTTATTGTTTCACCTCCCAATAGCTATTGTTTCACCTCCCAACAGTTATTGTTTCACCTCCCAACAGTTATTGTTTCACCTCCCAACAGTTATTGTTTCACCTCCTAACAGTTATTGTTTCACCTCCTAACAGTTATTGTTTCACCTCCTAACAGTTATTGTTTCACCTCCCAACAGTTATTGTTTCACCTCCTAACAGTTATTGTTTCACCTCCTAACAGTTATTGTTTCACCTCCTAACAGTTATTGTTTTACTTCCCAACAGTTATTGTTTCACTTCCCAACAGTTATTGTTTCACCTCCCAATAGTTATTGTTTCACCTCCTAACAGTTATTGTTTCACCTCCCAACAGTTATTGTTTCACCTCCCAACAGTTATTGTTTCACCTCCTAACAGTTATTTTTTCACCTCCCAACAGTTATTGTTTCACCTCCCAACAGTTATTGTTTCACCTCCTAACAGTTATTGTTTCACCTCCTAACAGTTATTGTTTCACCTCCCAACAGTTATTGTTTCACCTCCTAACAGTTATTGTTTCACCTCCTAACAGTTATTGTTTCACCTCCCAACAGTTATTGTTTCACCTCCCAACAGTTATTGTTTCACCTCCCAACAGTTATTGTTTCACCTCCCAACAGTTATTGTTTCACCTCCCAACAGTTATTGTTTCACCTCCTAACAGTTATTGTTTCACCTCCCAATAGTTATTGTTTCACCTCCTAACAGTTATTGTTTCACCTCCCAACCTTTTTTCAATACAGTAAAACTCCTCTATAGTGAATTTAAACTAGTTTACTTCACTATATAGGATTTGAGAGTTGAATAAAACTGACCATTTCATGGCAGACTATACAGAATATTAACTTATTTTTTACTTCATTATACAACGTATTTCATTTCTCAGAACTCTAAAAATCAGAATGGTTCACTACACATGACTTCATTATAGAGGAGTTGTACTGGTAGAACTTATCTTTCATGAAATACAACTAATTTACTATATAGAGATGCATAGAAAACTCATAGCATTTTGTGGCAGACTAAATTAAACATGCCCACTACAGAGGTTGGTTCACTATAGAGGAGTCTACTAATCAGGTTGGTTCACTATACAGGAGTCTACTAATCAGAGTGGTTCACTATACGTTAGTTCATTATAGAGTAGTTCTACTGCAACAGTACAATTTACTAAATGACAAACCATATATATTGCTTATTCCATTCGGCAGAGAGATGATTAGTTTATAAATCAGGGCAAAGTAATCGATTGGCAATATATTTAATTAAAGTTCAGTTTTCTAATTTAAAGTCAATCAGTCGGTTACTAATTTAGATGTCAATACTCTGTCCACTAATAAATGTGATTTCCATGGCTTCTATTCAATTAATTCATTGCCAAAATTCAATTACATTTGTTATTGAATTCGAATGGATTTGACGAAATGGTTGAGCCATCAGTGAATGCACATATACAGTCAATTCTATGATGAGAGAACAGTGAGTCTGTCTGTCTGTCTTTCTGTCTGTCTGTCTGTCTGTCTGTCTGTCTGTCTGTCCGAAGTCTTTGATAATTATGAAGGTAAAGCATTAAATTTGTGGCAATATCATGGCTGCGGGTCACACTAATATTATTATTTAGGAATAACATACTATTTATTTTGAGAGTAAAATATAAGAATCACCCCAGTCAAGTTTGGGTGACAATTCAACATGTGGTTGTAGCATCTGATTAGATAAATATTTTAGTCAGCTATGTTATGTAAAGTATGCCATAAAATAATTGAATATTTCTACCAGCCTTGAGTCATATGTATCTTTTCCACAGAGTAATAAAAGATTTATGTTTGTAGAAAAGAGCTTGGAGATTCTTGTAATTAAAATAAATGAACCCTTTTCTATGTACTAGGCAATTAGTGCTTAATGATTTTTAAATTCTTGTGGTTAGCTGAGGCCTATGAGACTAGTTTGGCCTTTCAGGCTTCAACAGGATCATTGGAGAGTTCCCGTAAAGATGATTAGACTTTATAAAAGCCTGGATGTGTGAGACACGGGGTTAGTAGCTTTGAGTTCAGTATTGATTTAGCACTAGTAGAGTCTTTGGTGAACCACACAACTTTCCGCGGGGGAACTTTCCGCAAGTGAACTTTCCGTGGGGAAACTTTCAACGGGGGAATTTTCCGGCCACTGAGTCTTTAAAAGCTCTATACTCTACTGTATCCGCTTATTAGCTTCTACTATATTGTGATATATGTCTGTACTCTGCAAGATTATAAATACAAGATCCTTGCAAGTTAAAACAACCTCTTCATTTAGCTCCAATGCCAGCACCCTACACAGTGGTGTAGTGCTGGGGTGACAATTCTTCATGTAATCCAGAATTTTTTTTATTTTGATCAGATATATGTATTTATAATACATACTTGAATTTAAATATAAAACCATTATTTTATTTGAATTATCAATGGATATTGTATAACATAGGTATATATACAAATCATAACATGTTACTTTTGTTTCTTTTGTTCAAAATTATTTATTATACCTACATATGTGACCCCCCAATTATATGTCGAATATAATTTTTTTCATATTTTTTCGCATAGCAATGTCTAACTTAGATATGACCTACTTGTGATGGATATATTTTAGTGGAAAAGAATGGACGAGATCAAAATTGTTATCGTACATAAATAATAAATTTATAAAATTTCATCATTACCTCGTTGAATAATTATCAATTCTATGTAATATCATAAGTTTCTATACTCTTTAATCTGATAATAAAACATACTCTTTAATTGAAAACATCCATTCTCAACGAAATATTAATATTTTCAAAATGTTGATTAAAGACTCAACGTAAGATGTCAATTCATCATCAGGAAGAGAAGGGAGAATGAACCTAGAATGAACAAAGTAATTTGTGAGCAAGTGTCGTAAATGTTATTGTTATTTAAGTACTCGAATCTTGAATAAAACTTCAACGTTTAGTTTACATTTCCTTCCTGAACATATGTACAAACTGTTTTTAAATAGGGTGTACCTATTATAAATATACTGCCTTCAAATAGGGTGTACCTATTATAAATATACTGCCATCAAATAGGGTGTACCTATTTTAAATATACTGCCATCAAATAGGGTGTACCTATTATAAATATACTGCCTTCAAATAGGGTGTACCTATTATAAATATACTGCCTTCAAATAGGGTGTACCTATTTTAAATATACTGCCATCAAATAGGGTGTACCTATTATAAATATACTGCCTTCAAATAGGGTGTACCTATTTTAAATATACTGCCTTCAAATAGGGTGTACCTATTATAAATATACTGCCATCAAATAGGGTGTACCTATTTTAAATATACTGCCTTCAAATAGGGTGTACCTATTTTAAATATACTGCCATCAAATAGGGTGTACCTATCTTAAATATACTGCCTTCAAATAGGGTGTACCTATCTTAAATATACTGCCTTCAAATAGGGTGTACCTATTTTAAATATACTGCCATCAAATAGGGTGTACCTATTATAAATATACTGCCTTCAAATAGGGTGTACCTATTTTAAATATACTGCCTTCAAATAGGGTGTACCTATTTTAAATATACTGCCATCAAATAGGGTGTACCTATCTTAAATATACTGCCTTCAAATAGGGTGCACCTATTATAAATATACTGCCTTCAAATAGGGTGTACCTATCTTAAATATACTGCCTTCAAATAGGGTGTACCTATCTTAAATATACTGCCTTCAAATAGGGTGTACCTATTATAAATATACTGCCTTCAAATAGGGTGTACCTATCTTAAATATACTGCCTTCAAATAGGGTGCACCTATTATAAATATACTGCCTTCAAATAGGGTGTACCTATCTTAAATATACTGCCTTCAAATAGGGTGTACCTATTTTAAATATACTGCCTTCCATTAGGGTGTACCTATTATAAATATACTGCCTTCCATTAGGGTGTACCTATTATAAATATACTGCCTTCAAATAGGGTGTACCTATTATAAATATACTGCCATCAAATAGGGTGTACCTATTATAAATATACTGCCATCAAATAGGGCATTCTTAAATATATTAATAACTAAAAATAATATATAATAATAGCATATTAATAAGCCATTATTGACTTCAATTAACATTTTCTGTTTCAGTTCAGCACTCGTGTACTGTTCTTTGGTCCGTGAATGAAGTAAATGAATGAAGTAAATGAATGAAGTAAATGAATGAAGTAAATGAATGAACTAAATTAATGAACTAAATTAATGAAGCAAATTAATGAAGTAAATTAATGAAGTAAATTAATGAAGTAAATTAATGAAGTAAATTAATGAAGTAAATTAATGAAGTAAATTAATGAAGTAAATTAATGAAGTAAATTAATGAAGTAAATTAATGAAGTAAATTAATGAAGTAAATTAATGAAGTAAATTAATGAAGTAAATTAATGAAGTAAATTAATGAAGTAAATTAATGAAGTAAATTAATGAAGTAAATTAATGAAGTAAATTAATGAAGTAAATTAATGAAGTAAATTAATGAAGTAAATTAATGAAGCAAATGAATGAAGTAAATTAATGAAGTAAATTAATGAAGTAAATTAATGAAGTAAATTAATGAAGTAAATTAATGAAGTAAATTAATGAAGTAAATTAATGAAGTAAATTAATGAAGTAAATTAATGAAGTAAATTAATGAAGTAAATTAATGAAGTAAATTAATGAAGCAAATGAATGAAGTAAATGAATGAAGTAAATGAATGAAGTAAATGAATGAAGCAAATGAATGAAGCAAATGAATGAAGTAAATTAATGAAGTAAATTAATGAAGTAAATTAATGAAGTAAATTAATGAAGTAAATTAATGAAGCAAATTAATGAAGTAAATTAATGAAGTAAATTAATGAAGTAAATTAATGAAATAAATGAATGAAGTAAATTAATGAAGCAAATTAATGAAGTAAATTAATGAAGTAAATTAATGAAGTAAATTAATGAAATAAATGAATGAAGTAAATTAATGAAGCAAATGATTGAAGCAAATGAATGAAGTAAATGAA
Organism: Caprella mutica; assembly: GCA_947561585.1. Lineage (NCBI taxonomy): Eukaryota > Metazoa > Arthropoda > Malacostraca > Amphipoda > Caprellidae > Caprella > Caprella mutica. The sequence goes on from CANNZV010001917.1 coordinate 20,957, forward strand.
TAAAACAAATGAATGAAGCAAATGAATGAAGTAAATGAATAAAACAAATGAATGAAGCAAATGAATGAAGTAAATGAATAAAACAAATGAATGAAGCAAATGAATGAAGTAAATGAATAAAACAAATGAATGAAGCAAATGAATGAAGTAAATGAATAAAACAAATGAATGGAGTAAATGAAAAGAGCGTCGCATTCACGAATCATTTCATTACACTAGTGAATTAATTAACAGACTCATTCAGTAAATAAATTTATTAAATATAGTTTATATCTATAATTAATAGACACTCTTTTCTTTATATATTTTTATTTATATTATTATAACAGCAGTACTTATAATATAACCATAATATATTGGTATACTCATAATTTAACCCTCTACACCCTGATATGACATATTTGTCCCCCTTTTGTATGATTTATTTCAAACGGCAGGATATACACATGTGTACGTATTCGTATATTAGAACACATGTGTACGTATTCGTATATTAGAACACATGTGTACGTATTCGTATATTAGAACACATGTGTACGTATTCGTATACTAGAACACATGTGTACGTATTCGTATATTAGAACACATGTGTCCTGAATATTAATATAAGGTACATTCTTAGTTCACGTCCCTAAATCAATTGTGAACGTGAACTAGGAAGGGGGTATTTTAAAATTATATATTCTTAAATTTAATTAAATACCTTTCTATCTGATTAAAATATATTGCACTAAAAAATATGAATGGACAGGAAATCTAGTATCTTGAGTACATATACAAATAATACCAAAAAGGAATACTTAAATAACTAATAAATAAGACGTTTGCCCTCTTCCTGGTTCACGTTCCTATTTCATTTAGGGACGTGAACCAGGAATTTACCAAATATAATTTCATTAGTTATTTACTATTGTAATTTAAGAAACAATTATTGCTTTACATGTTTTCTCGCTCACAAGAATATCATATCACTCTCAATTTAATTGGGGCATAGAGGGTTAATTATAATATCAATAAATACTACTATTCTATAGAAATAAGAACACGATTATATTGAATAATTATATAGATATGACTAACAAATCAATGAATTCAGTATATATACCCAGTAGATCCTGTATAGTGAGTAAGAAAGTAGCCTCTACAGTGATATTTTTCCTTTAGTCTGCTATGAATAACCTTTAGTTTTCTAAAACTAAATTTTCATGGCAGACTAAAAAAAAATTCTTCACAATAGAGGCTACTTCATTACAAAAGACTCTACAGTCACTATACAGGTTTTCATTATAGAGGAGTTCTACTGCATTGATTCATTTATAGAAGATAATATACTTCCTATAATTAATAATATATAAAGTGATTATTAAGTATATTTTAAGATAAATTTACTTAATGAGTTTCTCTAAAATTTTAGAATTTATTAAATTTTAAAATCTAACTAAAATTATATAACTTTCAGACGTTCTTCCTAAAAACTTTAAATTAGTAAATGTTTAGAAAAGACATTAACTTTAAATCTTATCAAAAATTTTAGAACTAAAACGTTTTTTATCGCATCAATACATTTTTGTTTACTTTGTGAATAACATCAAGTATATACCACACAGAAAGTTATCTATACCACACAGAGAGTTATCTATACCACACAGAGAGTTATCTATACTACACAGAGAGTTATCTATACCACACAGAGAGTTATCTATACCACACAGAGAGTTATCTATACCACACAGAGAGTTATCTATACCACACAGAGAGTTATCTACACCACACAGAGAGTTATCTATACTACACAGAGAGTTATCTATACCACACAGAGAGTTATCTATACCACACAGAGAGTTATCTATACCATACAGAGAGTTATCTATACTACACAGAGAGTTATCTATACCACACAGAGAGTTATCTATACCACACAGAGAGTTATCTATACCACACAGAGAGTTATCTATACCACACAGAGAGTTATCTATACCATACAGAGAGTTATCTATACCACACAGAGAGTTATCTATACCACACAGAGAGTTAACTATACCACACAGAGAGTTAACTATACCACACAGAGAGTTATCTATACCACACAGAGAGTTATCTATACCACACAGAGAGTTATCTATACCACACAGAGAGTTAACTATACCACACAGAGAGTTAACTATACCACACAGAGAGTTATCTATACCACACAGAGAGTTATCTATACCACACAGAGAGTTATCTATACCACACAGAGAGTTATCTATACCACACAGAGAGTTAACTATACCATACAGAGAGTTATCTATACCACACAGAGAGTTATCTATACTACACAGAGAGTTATCTATACCACACAGAGAGTTATCTATACTACACAGCCTGTATATGTGTATTGTGTACAAATAAATGTACACAAGAGCCATGTTGCATGAGCGTTTTTGAAGTGCTTCCAACGCTCCAAAAGCGTGACATAACATGGATACGTATGAAATGGGTTTAAAAATAACTTCTTCAGAGTAAAAAACGCTCGTGTGACATTGCCCTAATAGCTCCTGTAAATGATGATATTATATATAGTGTATAAATCAATATATATATATATATTTATATATATATATATATATAATAGTGCCGGTATATGATAGTATTCTGTATAGTGTATGAATGAATATATATAATAGTGCATGTATACGATAGAGTGGGAGTTTTGTATAGGCAGGAGACTGTCACTGACGATTACACAAAAAGATCAATGGTAAAACCGTCTATACTGTTACCAGGTCGTACATTTCCAGCTCATCTTAGATAATGGTTTGTTTTGATATCAGTCATAAACTGTTAAAACTGTTAACGCCACAATGGTATGGCTTGGTAGCAGGAAAGATTGTTAATGAGAAGCACAGTGCAAATCAGAACAGTTCATGTTTCAGTAGTGTTGCATTCCGCACACCCTGTCCTTCATTTTATAACTCCCATATACATTTATATTGCGTGCGCACACACCCAAAACTATTATTTTACGTGTACACAATATCGATATTACAAATATTTATTTCTTTATTGGTTAAATAACTGTCTTATGAAGATTCAGTTTAATCGAGGTACTCAATAAAAAATTTTAGCTCCTTGTAATGTGCAACCATAGTTATTCCGACGATCCGACGTGCATGATTTGAATGGCAGTCTACTTTTTAACTTTTATTCACTTCAATTACCTATGATGAAATCTGGTTGCTCTGATGACGTCACATAGACAAAAAACCTCTATACCGTAGTTTTTTATAACCTAAAAATTCATTTATAATTTAATTGACAGGTGCCCATTGTTGACATAACGGCCAAGCAGTGAATCTGGCTTCTTTGTTCGCATAATTAGTAGCGGTCAGTAACATCACACCCATTGCTTTTGTATGTCCAAGCTGATCTGATCCAACATTAGGAGGTCCGACGTAAGGGGTCCCATCTCCCCAAACTACATACCCATTGTCAATACCTGGCTGCAGATTGATGTGGAAAGCATTAACCGGGGCGGCTGTGGAAGAAAATTAAACATAAAAACGTTTCATTCATTAATAACCTTTTCCTGCTGACGGCAGTACAAATGCTACTTCATATTTTTACTTATAAGAAGCGAGTTGGTTTAGCACTGGTTCAAACAAATGGTATCTTAGAGTACAACTTTATGTTGCCTAAGCATCAATTTTTGTTTAAAATGATGCCTTTACCTTTACAAGAGATATTTGAAAAACTGAGGAGCATTGTAGGTGTTGTCAGGGATTCTGGGATAGCTATCAATCTGGTATAGTTGCTTAAGATGTTTATATTTGCTATACAAATCGATTGTATTCGGGTTAAATCCTGAAATAGTTAAACCCTGAAATAGTTAAACCCTGAAATAGTTAAACCCTGAAAAGACTGACTGAGGAATCTAAGCTCTACAAACCGAATTCATTCAATATAATAACACTATTCATATCAGTCATGGGTAAATAAAATTTTGACCACTACATTAATATGATAAACACTATCAACTAACGAAGAATCATATTATTCGAGTAGCTGGTTTCAAAAATATCATTGTGTAATGAATCCTCTCAATTTTTTTAAGTCCAATTAGGGTTAACAGATTTGGTTTAATTGATGGTTATGGTATAAACATTGTAATAGTAATGTTCACTCGAAATAAGCTGGTTTTTGGTACAACATGGCTTAGTTCCGATCGAGGTCCTTACATACCATGCGAAATCGAAGAGTGCAGCTAACGGCAGTCCGGTTTACGCCATTGAATGATTTTTCATAATAGCCCATCTCTATCAACGTACCTTGCGATCTAAAACTTTCTACTAGGTTTCTTTTTCTTAGCTATATTGTTATCTATTACGTACATTTCAGTGATTTTTTAAAATTAATTACAGATCGGTCTACTGCTGCGTCTGTTGTTTCGTTTTCACCAGTCCACCTGACAACGCATTCGATTTGGGTTTATATATGCTTTTATTATTATATCTAACTGATATGTATAACTTAAGAAAGGGTGACAAAAGCCCACACGACAAAAGCCCACACCGACAAAAGCCCACACCGACAAAAGCCCACACCGACAAAAGCCCACACCGACAAAAGCCCAAACCGACAAAAACACACACCGACAAAAGCCCACACCGACGAAAATAAAATTAGTATTCCTGCAATATAAATAATCCATACATATATCTAAAGTTGGAACGAAGGAAAATAATTGTTAAACAGTTTTCTTTATGCCCCAAATTAGGGCGCTGTTATCGCAGAACTTAATTTTAAAACACTAGACTATGGAAACTGCGAGTAAATATAAATAAATTGTAGGTTGTCGTTGCTTTCCTGGAGCAAGTTAAATACAATATACAAATAAGGAACTACAAAACATTTCGGTTATTTTAGAGTTATATGCTAACTGTTGCTCCACGGTTTGATGAAAAATTAGAATAAAGTTTGTATTCAGTACATCAACAACCATACTAATTGACTAATTACACATGTATAAGGGGCAAACATAATTATAGCCTAATAGAGTATTTACGAAAAACTTGGCTATATAATCTAAGACTATAGCTAGCAAAGTCTACAGAGGCTGATGTATTACCATTCGATCAGTAATCCTATACATGACAACTGAAAAAGACGTCAGCTGGTTACCTGACGTCTGACTAAATGTTCCAGTTGTATTTACTAAAATTTTAGTACATAAATTAAAGTGTTTTAAAATTAAGTTCTGCGATAGAAGCGCCCTAATTTGGTTCATAATACAAATTTACAATGATTCCGTAGAAAGAAAACTGTTAAATTATTATTCGTCCAACTTTACATATATAGATTATTTATATTGCAGGAATACTAATTTTGTTTTCGTCGGTGTGGGCTTTTGACGGTGTGGGCTTTTGTCGGTGTGGGCTTTTGTCAGTGTGGGCTTTTGTCGGTGTGGGCTTTTGTCGGATTTTGTCGGTTTGGACTTTTGTCGGTGTGGGATTTTGTCGGTGTGGGCTTCTGTCAGTGTGGGCTTTTGTCAGTGTGGGATTTTGTCGGTGTGGGATTTTGTCGGTGTGGGCTTTTGTCGGTGTGGGCTTTTGTCGGTGTGGGCTTTTGTCGGATTTTGTCGGTTTGGACTTTTGTCGGTGTGGGATTTTGTCGGTGTGGGCTTCTGTCAGTGTGGGATTTTGTCGGTGTGGGATTTTGTCGGTGTGGGCTTTTGTCGGTGTGGGCTTTTGTCAGTGTGGGATTTTGTCGGTGTGGGCTTTTGTCGCTATGGATTTTGTCGCTGCCCAATAACTTAAAATGCAGGTATGCTGTGCAAACATTGAAATCACTACATCTAGATTTTTCTCGGCATACAGCGGATATACCGAAGACTAATTCGCCAAAACATAATTTGCCGAACTGGATTTTCCGAATACGAGTTTCACGAAACCCAAAATAGCCGAAAACTGATTTTCCGAAAGACAAATATACTAAAAGACGTATATGGAATAAAATGTGACTAAACAAACAATTACACAAAAGTTACAGAAATAAAACGAAACAACGAAATAACAACACTAAATTATCCTTTAATTAATCTGTCTCTCCGTTAATCATTGTAACTGTTAAGTTAATCATTGTAACTGCTCAGTTAATCATTGTGACTGTTAAGTTAATCATTGTAACTGCTCAGTTAATCATTGTAACTGTTAAGTTAATCATTGTAATTGCTCAGTTAATCATTGTAACTGTTAAGTTGATCATTGTAACTGCATAGATTTATCATTCAGTATCAGACAGTCAGTTTAGGAGCTGGTTACATTTCTTGCAGTTGTATAGCACAATTTTCCCGTTTAATTTGTTATTCGAGATATTGTAAAAATACACGCTGTTTAAAACTATTACTCATTAATTGGTAATGATGATTAGTAATCCTTATCTTTCTATATAACTTTACATTATTTTACCAATCCTTAACTTTACACATAACCCACCTAACTACCTATCCTGACTACCCACCCATCTTTAACATACTCGCAATCCTTGCCATTCTTTACCTTTCTATCTATTCTTACAATCATAAACGGTGCTAGGACGTTTCGTTATTAAGCCGTTCGTCAATAGTCCGTTTCGTTACTAGGACATTTCATTAGAAAGATGTTTCGTTACTAGGCCGTTTCCTTGGAATGAAGTTTCGTTTCTAGGACGTTTAGTTACTGGGTCGTTTCGTAACTAAGACGTGTCGTTACTAGGACGTTTCGTTACTAGACCGTTTCGTTACTAGACCGTTTCGTTAGTAGACCGTTTCGTTACTAGGCCGTTTCGTAAGTAGGCCGTTTTGTTACTAGGCCGTTTCGTAAGTAGGCCGTTTTGTTACAAGGCCGTTTCGTAAGTAGGCCATTTCGTTACTAGACCGTTTCGTTAGTAGACCGTTTCGTTACTAGGCCGTTTCGTAAGTAGGCCGTTTTGTTACAAGGCCGTTTTGTAAGTAGGCCGTTTCGTTACTGGGCCGTTTCGTTAGTAGGCCGTTTCGTTACTAGGCCGTTTCGTTAGTAGGCCGTTTCGTTACTAGGCCGTTTCGTAAGTATACCGTTTCGTTAATAGGCCGTTTCGTAAGTAGACCGTTTCGTTACTAGGCCGTTTCGTAAGTATACCGTTTCGTTAATAGGCCGTTTCGTAAGTAGACCGTTTCGTTACTAGGCCATTTCGTAAGTAGACCGTTTCGTTATAGACCGTTTCGTTAGTAGGCCGTTTCGTTATAGAACGTTTCGTAAGTAGATCGTTTCGTTATAGACCGTTTCGTTAGTAGGCCGTTTCGTTATAGACCGTTTCGTTAGTAGGCCGTTTCGTTATAGACCGTTTCGTTACTAGGCCGTTTCGTAAGTAGACCGTTTCGTTATAGACCGTTTCGTTAGTAGGCCGTTTCGTTATAGAACATTTCGTAAGTAGATCGTTTCGTTATAGACAGTTTCGTTAGTAGGCCGTTTCGTTATAGACCGTTTCGTTAGTAGGCCGTTTCGTTATAGACCGTTTCGTTACTCAGCCATTTCGTTACTAGGCCATTTCGTTACTAGGCTGTTTCGTTACTAGGCCGTTTATTTACTAGGCCGTTTCGTTACTAGGCCGTTTCGTTACTAGGCCATTTCGTCACTAGGCCGTTTCGTTACTAGACCGTTTCGTAAGTAGACC